>WURV02155010.1:0-16630 GCA_011762755.2 Epimenia babai
TACCTCTGCATCTAGTGCACTTGATAGAGTGTGATATTTGTACCGAATGTTGTATTTTGTAAAGCGCATGAGTGTTCCCTCTAAATACATATATATATATATAATAAACTAGCCAAATCTCGCTGTTGACTACATAACTTAATTATTATTCAAACGCGTTCAGAATGATTTCACTGAATTTATCTGAAATATTTGTAAATCTCTGTTTTATGGATACCGATCACATTTTAATCAAAGCTTAGAATATTTCACGGCCTTATGCAGTGGTTTTGAGCAGTTTGGAGGGCATAGCCGCTTGTGTATCCACTATAATTTGCCTGTGTTTGAACCTTTGAAGAATTGCTACAATGCCACACACTCCCACACAGACGGTTTTCTACTCATTTAAGATAAGGTTTTTTCATCACAAACTTCACACATGGCGCTGATGGGCAGACAAACATAAGAAATGTCAGCTAAGATCAAGACATGATGGATACCATCTGTTCACTAAAGCCTCATTTTCTTAGAGGAAACATTATCTTACGATCTTTTATTCCGACTCATCACTAGCTATAGTCTTTGTGGATAAGTTTTGTATATCACAACTCTAGTTTTGTCTAGATTAGGGTGATAATTTCATAATCGCGGGGGCCCACATTACCTACTATAGTTGTCCATTCATACACAGCAATATTTTAGTGTAGATTAGAGATGCACATGAAGATAGAACACTTCTCGCCAATTCCCTCACTACCTTCTATTCTTCATTGTTTGATCACTTTATATTTACACCGGTTACTACATAAAGTCGCCCCTTTAACGCAATAACCTACTTACTATTCATCGTAGCGTAACGAGGGATGCTGACGGAGAATATCCGTACTGTTGCCGAACTTGCCATGTGTATCAAACCGAGAATTTATTGCCAGTCATGCCCTACAATTGAACCAGCTCATGCACCCCACAGGTGGCCCATTTGTAACAAGCAACTAGAGATGATATAATATATTAGCTCACCACTGATCGGCTGTGTAACGCCATAAATCCCTCCACCGCTGCTTCACGACTGCCGTCATTACGGAGTTATCTCCCCGATTCATTGAGATTTATATGCCCAGATGCGTCAATATGTTTATTGATAATGTAACTATGGGGTAAAACAGTTTATCGCCGAGTAACGATTTGATTTATGTATAATATCACAATGGTTATGGATGCGTTTGTGGGACCTTCACATGAATGGGCTGTTTCACGCCCTCCCGGGGTATTCCCTGTCATATGCATATCTATCAATGCTATATCCCTGTAGGTATTTTTACATATATTATTGTATGCTATAGCAGAGGTTAGCGTAGTTTTAGCCATTGTTCTTACAAACGACGCAAATTCTCTTACTAAATACTTAATGCATGTCTAATAATTTAGCAGAATACAATCACTATCCTTATATTGAAAGAATAGTATGGTTAGTCACTTGTCATTCTTTTTTCAAAATATAGTTCTGAATGCTATCAGCCTTTCCAGCTATGTGGCACACTCCGGAAAATACGTGGTAGCTGGTGACTTTGCAGAGTTAGATGACGAGATGATGGCATTAATAATGTTGGACTATCTCAAAAGATAGTGTATACGTAGTCGAGTCTGGAAAGTGTACAACTAACTAATACACTCTTGCTGAGAATGTACAGTTTACAGCCAATTTTCATCACTATTCATTGATTGAACCGCTTACAGCCAATTTATACACCTTTAGATAGGTTATACACAATTTATACTATCCTGAAACTGAACGTTTTACAACCAATTTATACGCTATCCCTTATATTGAACATTTTGCAGCCAATTTATACACATTCCCCGAGATCAAACGTTTTAAAACCCATTTATACACTTTGTCCGAGATTGAACAGTTTACAGCAGAATTTCAGCACTGTTCCAGGGATTTACTGCCTGACAGCCTATTTTAGCATTATCCCTGAGATTGAATAGTTTACAGCTAATCTTCAGTACTCTCATTAAGATTGAATAGCTTACAGCCAATTTTCAGCACTATCTCAGGGATTTGATGGTTTACAGCCAAGTTTCAGCACTATCCCTGAGATGAAACATTTTCACAGCCAATCTATACACTATCCCTAAGACTAAATGGTTCACAGCCATTTCACGCACTACCCCTAACATTAAAAGGTCTATATCCAACTCACATAATGCCTCAAAGGTTTACAGACAACTCATTTACTTTCCATCAGTTTAGACTAAAAGCTGTATCGATGACTTAAGAATCTGTGGTATTTTTATACTAACCACTTTATCGAGTCTGAATGAAATGGATATTGTCACACAAGTTAGTACTTAATATAAATGAATTATTTACTGTTACGAGTCTCAGACAGATCCATCATGACATCCGATGATCTCAACCTTGCGTTTGGTTGTTGGGAGATAAAATATTCAGTCAACAGTCTCACCACGCACCTTGACACGTTAGGGGTGACTCACGGCGCCCGTGAACAAAATCGAGACGGTGTGTCAATATGGTTCCCCTCACATTTTTACTTGATCTAACATTGATTATGCAGAACAAACGATAAAGCCATTTATTGGTGACAGTGGGTATTGAGAGCAAACGAGAAAGAATGGTCGTCTCTATAGGAACAGGAGAACTGATTCACAGAGAACCAGATCATACATTGTATACATATCTTGGAAATGTAAAAGTTAATTACGATACATTGACAGTGCACTTAAAAGCCACTCGCGCATCACGCCATATGACAGTTTACAACTAGTCATTATATGAAGGCAGCCCTGAACGTATCAGCAAGCGACTCCCTATTTTTACTTCCTCAGTGCATATTCTTTTGGTATTGCCACGAATAACTTTCATTGGTACTGACTTACGAGGTTGACCGGAGCAATGGTGATAAAGTACCTCGGAAGGATACAGTGGAAAAACACAATTAGTATTGCTTAGGAGACGAACCCTCCTCTTCGCAGACGGTAGACCGTCGTTCGACAAGCTGAGTCTTAAAGTCTTGAAAAAAACCATTATTATTCGGATTCGAGTCGCACTACTCACAGCGGAAATAACTTTCCTCATCAGCAAATACAGACAACCCTCAGTGTTGTTATTGAGATCCTCATGAAATTCTGACATGGGAATAATAATAATAAATGGTCGACTCATTTATTTCACGTTACCGGTGACACGTTGGATTGGAGCAAATGACATTCAGTGAATTGAACTTATTAGACAGAATCGTAGGTTCTGAAGTACCAGGAATGATTTTGTGACATGTCAATCTATACCTGTTATTGACATTATGTCAACTTTTTAATATTGTATGTCTGGCATATTAATTATCTTTCCTTAATTAATGTCATCTCACCTGAGATCTCCAACTTGGTGTGTAATTTCACAGCCGATAGTCCATCATGTTCATCTTACACTAAAAAAATCTTTCTCATTATTCAATCCCCCCAAATCTATTTAGCGATTGTATTTTTTGTACAAAGATGCATAGTCACTTTAGTCTAATCAATAATAACATAAAGGATTAAGGCCCTTAATGGCAACAACTTTTGGATAGACTAACTAGTTCTATTGATTGGACGCTTTCACTTAAACACTTTACCTTATCTTCTATAAACTAGTTGGTTATACAAAGGGTGCTTCCTTTAATTATTTTTATTATGGCAATGAAAATTATGAAATAGATGTTATTTTTTATATCATCTCAGATTTAATTACAATAGGCATTACCAACGTCTTGTTATCTTAAATCCAAAGTTATTGCCTCTGCATAATTTAGTACATAATATTGAATAACCATTTACTTTACCTACCTAGGTAGTCACTTGATTGTATTGGAAAGATATATGAAAATTGCAGGTAGTCCTGTCATGTGGCGGGTGATGCATCATTTGTGACAGTCTGATTGATGAGATGCGCTTTGTGATTAATCACTTGAGGCTCATATGCTCGTTTAGCAAATGACACTTTAATATTTTAATTGCAATGGTCCATTGTTAATATTCACTAGATACTTCTTGTATCCTATCACAGTCACTAGGGTTAAAAGCCGAGGTATACCACTGACGACTGTACGACTCAGGGGCCATGCTCAGCATCCAAAACAGCACCATTAAATCCTATGTTGATGTTATAAACATATTGTATTTTAAGCAAAAGGATCTGAATTGCGCTGTAACTCAGTTAAGCTCTGTCCGACATGGAAACGACTTAAATACTGTAAAAAATGGAAAGAAGAAATAACCCTAATACGACACGAGTTAAAATGGAATGTCTTTATTCAATAGAGATAACTGTGATTTTGTTCATCCATAAAACCATGTTTTCTACATTCAATCACGTAAGAACTGTGGTTTTTAATAGATCAGCAGTCTCTGGATGGACCAATCCATTTATACTTAAGTCAAGGACATAATCACTAAAACAATAACATACGGAAAAAACCGTCCGAGATACTCTGTGCATGATCATGATGGTCTAGTTATAATAAAAGCACATCTTACTTGATCCTACATATCCTTGACATGAGATATAACAGATCCTAGACACAGGGTGATGATAAAAAATGTTATCATATAGGTTTACCTTACCAAAACTAAGATGCTGACGCTATCCACTGGGAATGGAAATTTTTATTGTACCTGTCTGTTATCTCCCCAGCCATTCGATTACCATCTTATTAAGTTTCATCCAATATGATAGTATGTACCATCGTCTCTATGGGACTCATGCCTTCTCACACAACCAACTAATTGTAGCTCAAAATTTTTCGGCTTGACCAGAATATCGTATGAAACTGTAAAAATGTGGTAGTCTTGTAGTTTTATAATAAAAAAGTGAGTGTAAAATGCTATTTTGCCACACGGAATAGTATTTACGGTCAACCTACCAATCTGCATATCTGTTATTGATTCTGTTGTCTCTACCTTACTACCCTACCAACCTACCTACTACAAGCAGCATGTGTTTTGTGTAGTGTGAGAATTGAGAAATCTCTATAGATCACCCATCTTACTAGATTGTAGCACCTAGTGTGGTACGTAGTGTGAAGAAACCTACACTAGGTTTCTGTTGCAGGTTGACGACTGCAATACCTCAATATCCCAGTACTATTCCTTCATTATCGGCCTATAGTAGGTTTCTCTTAGTAGGAGACAGCTGCAGTATGTGTATATATCAATTTTCCACATTGGAAAGACACTTATGTTTTGACAGTTTTCTATATGCACTTCCTGACCTGCCCATTACTGGGCTGCTGGGTCTACAGTCTAACTATAGATCCGAACACTGCCATTTGAGCTGGCATATAGACTGTCACAACATTTCACAGAGGCAGAGCTGCCTTGTTTTGGCAGAAAACCAATGAATTGTTTTGATTCTTAAAAAGTATTGCATAAATTGTAATGCAATGTAATGTAATATAGTGTGATCATTTATGTGGTGCTCAGTAGCTCAGCCCCATGGACTCTCGATGGAGCTTTACAGGGATATAAATATATCAAAAAATACTCTACTATAAAAAGTATACTGCTGAAAGGTAAAATGATAAAACAAATTAATATTGGAAGATGTTCTAAAATGATAAATATATATTCCTAATGGACACTATTATTTTGGTATGCTCTATCAAATAAAAAAGCTTTTAATTTAGACCTAAATGTTGTAATAGTACATAATGACTGGAAGGTAAGACATTCCATGAATCTGGTCCTGCACCTGAGAAAAAACGGCAGTGTAAAGTCACTGGACAACATGGGTTTTTTGCCACAATTAAAGATGACGCGGAACGGAGGGTACATCGGGGCACATAGAAGAGGACGATGTCGTTGATGTATGGTGGGGGCCAAGTTGTGTAAAGGATGAAAAAAATATAAAAATATAAAATTCCATACATTCACGAGGTGGTAACCAGTGTAAGGAATGCAGCAATGGCATCACGTGACAGAATTTTGATTGCCGCTTAACAACACGACATGCGGCATTTTGGACGCGAACAAAGCAAGATGGTGACGTGTCGGACCAACCGTTTAGTAGACTATTACAATATTCCATACGCAACGTCATGAGTAAATCCCTTTTCATGTAAATACATGAAATGTATACATGAAATACATTATTACAAGTGTATTGCTTTTTGTCTATAGCAATATTTATATTGTAATCAGGTGGACATAGTTTCTCTTCATTTGAAAAGAAGAGTAATTTTGATGAAGTGCCGTTACTGCCAAGAATAAATGAACTTTGATTAAGGATTTCAGATCAAGCAGCCATGGTGAAAGTTTATAAAGTTGGGAACTTGAGGTTTTGCAGTAAATAATAAAACAATGACGTTTGAAATAATGTCTGATTGCTATATCATTTCAGGCACCAGAAGGAAATATGTCCAGCTTGACCAGCGCATGAAGAACATGACCAAGTATCTAGCTGAGTCAGTGCGTCTCAACTGTGAGATCACTGGTGACCCTCTCCCCTTTTACAAGTGGCTCAAAGATGGCACTCCAGTGTACGAGGTGGACCCTCGCATTAAAATCAAAAGGACCAACTGGGGATCCAGGTCGGGACATTTACTCTGCCTACCTACCTCTGCCCACCCGCATATTATATAGATTATATATTAATAGTGACAATCTTTTTGATGTTGTTATACTGATGTACCATAGCTTCCATATTCACTATATACCTTCATTTCAATCTCAGAGAGGTAAGTTGCCTCTGAGGCTGGTTCACAACATGATTTTGATCTAAGTTGACTGATTGTTTCGTGTAAATTTCGGGTAATCAATGTGTATAGTTTTTATGTCATCCTAACTAATTATATCAAGTCATATACTGTAGTCTTAAAATATTACACAGATTAAAATATTTGATAGTTTATAGCTATGCGAAATGCTTAATCATATTATGAAATCTTGATTTCTTGAGCATTCTGTGTAATAACAAGTACATAGATGGAAGCTCCATTTTTCGATTCCCTCTCAGGTATTAGTCTCCATCCTCTACCAGAGATTAGACTAACCTTCTCAGTCTCCTGGGAATCTGTATCTTTGTGTAATAACAAGTACATAGATGGAAGCTCCATTTCTCGATTCCCTCTCAGGTATTAGTCTCCATCCTATACCTGAGATTAGACTAACCTTCTTAGTCTCCCCGAAATCTGAATCTTTGTGTAATAACAAGTACATAGATGAAAGCTCCATTTCTCGATTCCCTCTCGGGTATTAGTCTCAATCCTATACCAGAGATTGGACTAACCTTCTCAGTCTCGGTAAACCCGTCTCGCTTGTAATCTCTCGGATTTCGCCGATGTCGGACAGTGAGATTATTCGTTCTGTGCTGGCGACACCGGTCTAATCATTCCTTCACAGCTTAGTCGCTCCAATCGATGGCGAATGTCGCGCTGTAATATTCGACCACATTAGCCACATTACACGCCGACGACGTATGGCGGCAGCGCCAGCCTAGGGTCACTTAATCACCACCGGACAGTGTCCAGGCGACACTCGAATCGCCGACAGATTACTGACCCTTACTTCACGACGCAGCAACGTCGCGCTTCTTGATGACCTAATTCAATGAATCACTCCACGGCGCGGCCATTTTCTGTATTATATGCAGATTTCCCCACCATTGTGATTAATTCCACCATTCATCTTTATTATGCATCAGTACATCTCAATGTGGGTATTCCACTTGCAAACCTTTATCAATCCCGCTACAATCACGTCTTCTCAACCTACCCCGACGTATTCCCTGTAGAACGTCTTCGGCGCATCCAACGTCATTCGACCTTCACAACGCGTCAGGCACCAGAGTAAATTTTTTATAACCCGACTGATTCGTTCGGGGCAGCTGTTGTCATCACTTAATCTTGATTGTGATTTTTTTCTCAAGATTTAACAAGGATTAATTGACTTCACACGTCTATGGCATTCGCACGAACAATGACTACTACTGTATGATTACGTAGACTCTGTTCTTTTCATTTTCCGCACACACATGTATATTGATCTCGTCGAAGGAACTTACAATGTCATGGTTTGTCCGTGTATGTCTTTTTTACCAGTTTGTTTATTCGTCAACTTTCAAGTAAAAAGTGTTCACAGTTTTGCATGAAATAGGCTAATGAACAAATCATTGTATTTAAATTGTGATTTATTCAGATCACCATTTCTCATCTAGTTAATTATGTGACTCCAACTTGTTAAAAACTTGTTATGAAATCTTAATTATTATCTATATATTGCATAACTGAAGCTAATTTAACAAAATATAATGAAAGAACAACAGACGTATATTATATTTATGTATGCCAAATATGACAAAAATACATCTTACTTGAATTCGTGCAATATTCTAAGATATGGTATATTATCTATCATTTAGAGAAACTATTTCGTCCCGTTGATTACCATTCATATTATATTCCATATCTATTTGACGTGTGGCAGACTGTACGATAATGCTTCAGCAATATATCTTATGTTTCACTATAAATTATTCATAACTCGACAAAATCTAGATTGATCGCGTACAGTTATTTCCAAGAAGTTTCCAAGATGAAGCCGCCTAGATTTGCATAAGACTGAACCAGTAATCTTACCCCATCATCACGCGGTAATTACACCCCGAACTGTCTCGTGTATTAATAAGCTAAATCCTGCGTCGGACATCGGACGTAATTTATTTATCGGAATTCGACGTCACATCGCCATATTCATCAATTAAACACCCCATTCTGGACAGGCTAAAGAATGCGATGGCATTAAAGCCGAATTGACCCGGTGTTCACGGCTTCGCTGACCTGTCCATCATGGACGATGACTAACCCTCCAATTAACTCCTCTGATACTGTTTCCGAGCTGACGTGGCGACGCGCAAAGGCACGCAAACTCGCTAAATGCGTCAGTCTCGAAAGCAACTTCCCCTCACTGCACTGACTCCGAACAATGCCTAATCCAAACCTGTCACAAATGCAATGTTTGGCAAATTATTCCGCATTTAATTAGATATTCATAACTAATTTCGTTGAGATTAGTGGACTACTTGAGTTATAGGAATATTCATAGTGTGTGATAGCCATTGGTCAGCGGGACATGTAATCGCATTAGGACATGTGCGGAGTCCTGTTTCATGTTGCAAGTGAGATATTGAGAGTCATTGCGATTCCTCCACCAATTTACATCACGATATTTTCCCTTGAAAGAATGATGGCAACTAAAACCCCTCACTCGTCAAGGCATTACAAATCTTGAGAATAATAATTAACCAACAACCAAGGCAGAGCTAAACGTCAGAGAGATAGCTAAACTTAGATATTGCTGGAGCTCACTCCAAATTTCTTTTGATGAGATAAAAACAAAAAATAGAAAACAAAACAATCAAATGAAAGTATGTTTGCGTCTAGTTCTCCAACTGTATCGTATTATAGAAGCGGAGGCGCTGACGCATAAGTACTTTGTGGAAGTTGGTTCGTTCGAGTTTACAGGATACTCCTGCATTGATCTCGAGCACGAAAATAGCCTACATGTCTATAATACATCCACTCATGTTAAATCAATTAGTAAGTCGTTCCATGATTACAGGTTATCCCCTTCACCTATTTTCATATTCTCTCGTCCTGTTATTTAGCTCAGTCAAATGCCATGTTGTGTAATGTTACGGTGAAGCTGTGGTCAACATCAGTTGTCATGGTTGCTGCGGTATCTAATCAGTAAACTATTAAACTATTGTCAGCCAGTCTCATCAAACTATTGTACTGCCACAATAGCGAATGCTATTATGAGAAAGTTCGATGCGTTCTCTATATATCTAATACTTTAGAGTTGATATGTATTGAAGCATTGTTACTTAAATGATTTATTGCTTAAGAATTTCTACATAATAATCTTTTTTCAAAGACATACAAGTAGCGCTGTGTATGACTGTGGCTTTGAACTTATTGACACAACTCAATTCAAAGTAATGAAAACTAATGAAAGGGCTCCCGAGATGCTCTTGACAGTGCCCAATAGACATGAGTCGGTGGTTGCCATGGCTACTGCGCGGTATCCGTAGCTTTAAACCCTATGTGTCCTCTTAGTTTGGCTTCTCTAACATAAACACACCTGGAAAAAGCTGTATTTGCATCCACAGTAAGTTTATATTCGCTTGTTTGTGGCCTTTTTGGAAATTCACCCCAAAAGGAGAACTTTCTTACAGCAGCTGTTCAATCTTTCAGAGCAAATGGAACAAGTCTGTCGATCGACCATATAAGTGATAATTCTGGAAATTAAACCACATTTGATTATATCCAATGCATTATATTCGGTCTTTGAACTTCAGCCCACTCTTGCAATAAAGGTGATGACTGAAATTTGGATACATGTTCATCAATGATTCACGTTTCATTAGATCAACAGACGAAGCTGCTATAAATTTGTAAGATCTTTCAAATGATTTTCTGGTGCGAACGAATGCTGTAACGTTCGTTTTAGGTTGCGTATATCCGACCTGATGGCCAGTGACACGGGTAATTACACATGCATCGGCTCCAACTCCTACAACAAGGTGGCCACCAGTGGATACCTGAGAGTCAGGAAAAGTTAGTAGCACGTATTCGTTTCTCAGATATTATCTATGAGACAGTTTAAAGTTTTTTTTAAATTCAATCATTTCCTTATCTCCACTTTTTACCATCGCCATCAGCAATATGCTTCAGGCTTTGTTGTTCGGTAACCTGGGAGATAAAATCGGCAGCACCTAAAAATGTTATAATTCAGCAATTTTTCATTACGAATTCATCACCACGATATCTCCACGTACTTTCAACACCGTAATTAACAATATTCTTTAGCTCTTAGAATTCGGTTACTACGGAGAACTGGGTAGTACCGAGAAATGATCATCATCATTTATCAATTTTTATCAGCACTTGCATATCTCCACATATTTTTCAACGTCGTCATTAGCAATATTGACAAGCCTTTAATAGAATACCATTACCACGCCACTCCGCGTATACTACATAGGATTATAAGCTATAAAATATTCGATAATGCCGGTGATTTTTATGTAAATACACCGATTATGCCGCGCCGATTTTATTTTTATCAGTATTTATTCGCGCTCGATTCCTTATCTCCCGGGTAACGGAGTTACGCTCCGTATTAGTACAGATACAGAGTCTGCGACTCGTGTCCTTACACAATTCCTCGGATAACAGTTCTTGAATAAATACGCATAGTCAATACCATAAATTGGGTCATTACGTGATTTGAACTCAATCGTGTTATCGACCCTTTCTGGCAGTCACGACGAAGCTTGTCTAGTTACAGGCTTTGTCACAGTGACGAAGATTAGCCAAAAACTCACAAACCATGCACACTATACTATGTCGGTAAAATTATAGCAATTTTCTGTGAAATTTTTCATATTTAGTGATTATTCTTCTGATGATGGATCGTCTACATTCATAGCACCTGACGAACTATACTTGATCCGCCAAAACTTTTTATCCGTTGGTTGTCCAAAAGCTGTTACATTCGTATTTCTCGCATATTCGAAACATTGTTATTTATCTGTTCACCCCACCTGCCATCATTTCTCTGTGATTGTGTCATCACCTATATTTATAATCTATAATGTCCTGATTTTTAAGTCATCAAATTCATTAGGTCAGAATGCCATTTGTAACATATTTTATGAATTCAGCTTGTTTACTGCACTTTTGAAAGAAATAAAAGACAAATTTTGCAGACAGCTATGCGATATTTATATCAATGGGTGTGCATCTAGAATAAATGATTTAATATCAAGAATCATTCATTGCTACTATTTTATTAGTTTTTCATTGATTTTCTGACTTGTAGGATATTTATTGCTTAGTTCAGGTTATTACTCAGTTTTATTTTTTCCCTATTCTTGGCTTTGTTCTTGACTTTACTCATAGCGTGATCACATTTTTATGCTCTTTTTAGTTGGAATCTATGCTCTTTTTTTCGTGGTTTACAGCAAAAAATCCAAACATCGGCTACGATGGACGAGACCCATTTACAGGAAAGAAATTCACCTACCCTGATCCTATCTCACCCGACTTCAACAATAAAGAAAACAAAAAACAGAAAAAGCAGCAGAATGCTGAGAAGGAAGAAGGATATGATGCTATAGCCGAACTCGACCTTCCTAAGTCACCAAAGAAGACCGCCCAGGAGAGGTATGGATGTTACTTGTGTTACTCTATCTGAATTTAGATCATCTCGTGATTGAAAAAAATTTTTCCCTAACCCAAGTAATCACACAATTTTGGGTAATTTCTAGCAGCTGATAACTGTATTATTCGCTGCGGTGTATTGCGATTCGTTCTTCTGCTAATTTTACAACCAATTGAAGGCAACAAACAGAACCCAATAGCTATCGACAAATTGGGAGGGAAACATTAAATATCGATAGGTCTATCTATTCCATAAAACACATAATGGCGCTTGATTTACTCAATCACACTGTGTCGCTTTTTTCTTCCTTTTTTTCAGACGTTTAATTGGAAAAGAAATGCAAAACTTACGTAACTTTCTTCCGTATCACTTATCAATCTAGTTATATTAACAAATATAAAAATTCCATCACGTTTCTTTAGTTATTAATTTCTGCCATGAATGGCATTCCGCCCCGAAATATTGCATCGGGGCGTGAAGAGATGGCGATGTAATAATGCAAATAATAAGTAGCGCGATTTTCATCTCCAAATCCAATAAACTTGTCGTTTCTGATTAGCCAAGGAGCGATAGAATCACGTACACGAATATGATAATCACCAATAACGGACAATATATGGAATTAATTCTATCGACACAAGTCTACGGGCTGTAACATTGCAAATTGGAATAAATTCGATTCTTATGTAGTTGCAACTCGCGAGCGAATGGGAATATTATTATTGGCTTGTTGTTGGTTGTCACGGCGACTAGTTCTTGACCCACAGTCATCCCCGATCTGTCGCACGGGTCTAATAACCAGCGGGGTGTGATGCCGCCACACGAACTAACACGATTACTATGGAATTGTGCAATAAGAGACATCTCCCTCGTAATGTAACTATCCAATAAACGATCGCTCTATTTACCTCGCCTAATGAATGATTCGATCAGCCTCTTGATCTAATTCTTTCGAATATACATTCGAAGTACTAGGCTCTTTTGAACGCATTTACTGCGTACACGACGCACATACGTGAAAAATCTCGTACCAACGAAGGGATGCACTCTACCTCATACTTCATTGGAAAAAAATGTACAGAAAAAAACATACCTCTGATTGGACTCGAACCCACGACCTCCAGATAACCGGTCTGGTACTCTACCAACTGAGCTACAGGGCAAAACTTTCTCCTGTGCATTTAGGTATTTAACACCGTTTTTTAGAACCACTGTTGTTCAAAATCTGTATATCATAGCCAGCGATATACACAGATATCTTTCAAAGGCATGCTGATGGACTATAAATTGATTGGCTAATTTTTGTGGTGTTTCCCATATGAATGAAGAATTTTATTTTTCGTTGTAACTATTTATACTCATGACATTTTTTAAAAGATGTATGAACACAGAAAAACATAGTTCACAAACCCTCGTAGCTGCCACCTTCACGCCATTGTATGTTATTGACTATATTTCATCAGTCAAGCCATATGATGACTCAGCCTACCTCCTGTTTCCGCTTTTCTATATAAAGTAAACACAAAGCACCATATAAAAATAAGAGGAAATCTTCTGGGTGCGTTTAAGCTATTCACGGAATCAGCAATTGCTATCACAGCCATACCAAGGCATTCACAACTATCTGACATCTATAATCACCTGCTATTCTCAACAGTCACCATACCCGCTGCTAATCACTCAGCATTCCTCAGACCTCTCTCAAATCCATAAAACCCAGTCTCTGGGTTACTGCCTTCCCCCTCTACATATCACCCTAATTTCCTTCGACACCTCCAACTGCCAGGTACTAATTACTCGCAGATTCACTCCCCCCATCTGCTAACAACAGGGTCATTAATGCTCCATTGATTCCAGACCATCTTCATTTAGATTTTATCCCCTTTTACCTGCAATTAACTGATGAGTAATTATTGTCATCCCACTATGCCTCTATTTTCCTCATGATAGATGAGTCAGACAAACAAGAAAAAGTGCAACATCTCTCCAGACAGAAAATGTTTCATTGCCTCAACTATCTAATCAATAGTCTTCTAGTAATATCCATTACCCAGTCCAATAGACTATGTTAATTGATCATCTAATTACATAGAAAAGACACGATTCGAACTAGTCACCTGAATAGACTCTTTTCGAATCCTATCTACATTCATTATATATCATCTTCGCCCACCCACCAGCCAATGCCACCTTTTATACTGTTCAAGTTATTCTTCAATCGAATATACTGTAACACAAAAATATGCTACAAGGTACACATAGTTGGTGTAAGAAATTTTGTCTCAATTGAGAAATGATTACAAAGAATAAACACTGCAGTTTATTAATTAACAACTTGGAATTGTTTCACTGAGCTGCAATAATCACGGGTTTTATATGGAACGGATAACCATGTAACCTATACAATATCTAAGCAAGTAGACTAAATTAAATGGAGAATCTCCAAAAACTTCTGGAAATATAAAATAATTATTTACCAATAAAATTCGTTGATCCAAACTTGTTTACATCTTTGGATTATTCCAGAAAATCGCGCATTATTGAGAGAGTAGGTTAATACAATCGATGAATTCGCCTTTTGGTTAAGTTAGCGGTTTTAATTCAGGTATTACAAGTCTCAGTACAAAGGTAAAGCCTTCTGCCAGGACTACCGTGGTGCGACCTGCTCAACGTTTGTGGGGAATGAGAGTATCTACGTAACCTCGCTCCTGGACCAGTCCAACATAGAAGAGAAACACGTCGGTGAGTATTGCCGTCGATTCTCGTGGTACCTCGTATAACTAACAGGAGTTAACAAATACATGTTGTATCGTCATTTCAAAAGTACCACATCAAATTAATGCTTGCAGTTACAACGCTATTGTATAAAAGTTGTATCGTAGATTCAAGTCATTCATATTCTACTGCTAAAACTGGCAAGAGTGTCAACTTTGTATAACACGCTGCTTTAACAGTTCACTTTATTGTGGTCCATGATGCACTGAAACAACTGCACATGGACAGCATTTATTTCATTATAGAACTTAGGCTACTATTTCTGTTTTATAATTAGTTTTGATGCTCATTGACAAACCTTGGCATTATAATATATTTTTTTCTGCGATTAATGCTATATGAATTACGCATTACAAGAATTACGGGTGATATTATATTACAGGTTGCTCTAAGGATGAGGTCCGTATTTCATGAATTTCTATCTCTGTCATCATATATTACTGCTTGGCTTTCAACATCAAATCTGATTCATTAGTTGAAAGATATAAAAAATATACAGTTGGTTAAAATATTTTTTCAACATTAGAGATCATCGCGTCATCATTTAGCGGCTGTTCCCTATCGTATTCGCCGGTCTTCCAGCACGGATGATGATCATCGCTTCGACCAAGGAGCTGTCGAAGAAGTGCCAGGACTACGCGGTACCGTTGCTCTGTTACCACATGTTTCCTCTGTGCGACAAGTCGAGCGAGAAACCGCGGCCGAGACCGATCTGTAAAGAAGAGTGTCTCGAGTTGCAGAACAACATCTGTCGCACCGAGTACATCCTCGCGCAGACCCAACCGCGTATCGGTCCGTACCAACTCATCCCTAGTTCTCCGCGAATTGCTTCTGTTTAAACCTAAAGCGATTGCTTCGCATGTAAACATTCCATCGATTTTTTCCATCGTTGCTTCCGCGCTCTTATTGATTTCCCATTACTTCCACCTGACTTTCGCTGTTCGGGGATCAAAAATGTCAAACATTTTACCCTGAAATATCCCCTACGACTCGAGTTCACACACTTTCCCGATTTCCTCATCTATTTAAGAGAATTATCGTGCCTGGGAACTTGACTAAACAAATTCAGCAGCTACTGCTAGTTGCATAACAGACATAAACATTTAGTTTTTTTACGAAGTAAATATTTAAAACTTTTTAAATTAAATAAACGAAATAATTAGAAAAAGAGAAGCGACTGCTGTAGAGAGGTAGATAAATTTATTAATTGCATCTGTGGTATTCACTCCAACAGCTGACGCTTAAAACACAAAATGTTTTATACATCAATATGAATAAGTTAAAAATATATATAAAATTATATAAACATATACCTTATGTTTATATAATACAAAATATATATCTTATCTCTATATTTATATATTTATTTGATTTCCTTTATTTTTTTCCCATATCCATGTATATAGGTTGTGGCCATCATGCATGTACATTGCCATAATTTTGCATAATAGGAAGCCACGTTAAATAATAAAGATAATAATAATAATATAAACACAGAAAATTGTAACACTGTAACGTCTTTCTGACTGAGTCACACTGAAAAAATAATAGTCACTTTGATTTCCTATAGTATAGCATCCGACCGTATATCACCCTTAACGCTGCACGCACAGTGATGCACGCACTTGTGACGTCACGACTTGACTATTGC
>WURV02155021.1:0-16630 GCA_011762755.2 Epimenia babai
ATGGTTATTTACAATGAGATGATGACATAGCGGAGAGGTAAGCGACATAGAGATCATATATAGAGCATCTGAAGCACTGCAAACGTCAAAAAAAAAGCCCTAACAGAACCACACTGCAAGGGCTACCCAGACCCCATGGGCAATGGGGTTTGAGGCGCTTTCAGCCCATAAAAACGCCAATTAGTATACTGGTTAGAGAGGGAATTGAACCAGGGACCCCTGGATTCAAAGTCAAACGCTCTAACCACTACACTAACTGCTCCCTACTCATCCTAGTAAATTATTTATGGTAATTATGGTGAATGCTTCATTCTCACCTGAAGAAATTAAACGACTGGCAATTTCTCGCGAATTAAACCGTCGCGCGTATAACCACGACAGAGAGGGCCTTTTAACTCGATTTTATTGCTTTCAAACTACACTATTACTATCATTACTATTACTATTATTACTATAATTATTATTATTATTACTATAATTATTATTATTACTATAATTATTATTATTACTATTATTCTTATTATTATTACTATAATTATTATTACTATTATTATTATTATTTCACGATTAGCGCAGCGTCGGCGGCGGTTAACGACGATCCGACTCACCGGCCAGTAGAACGCCGACTTGAGCAAGCAGAACGGCACTAGGCAGTAGGCCATGACGAGCTGGAGCAGGAGCTTGTGAACGACGACGACGGGAATACGAAGCACCGCGAATGAGTTGATGGCGCGCACGACTCGCAGCCCGGATACCAGCGGTGCGAACTGGGGGGAGGGACACGCGTGGTTGCTAAATGAAGTACCGCCTATCTGTCTGCGTAGTCTTACGCAAGAGTCGAGGGTGAGTTGTGTAGGGTGAGCTGTGTAGGGTGAGTTGTGTGGGGCGAGTCGTGTAGGTTGAGTCGTGTAGGTTGAGTCGTGTAGGGCGAGTCGGGTAGGGCGAGTCGTGTAGGGCGAGTCGTGTAGGGCGAGTCGTGTAGGGCGAGTCGTGTAGGGCGAGTCGTGTAGGGCGAGTCGTGTAGGGTGAGTCGTGTAGGGTGAGTCGTGTAGGGTGAGTTGTGTGGTGTAACGAAGGGGCGGGGGGGGGGGGCAGTTAGCGGAACGGGAAGATAATTGGGAGTGACTCCGGGAGAACCTGGGTCAGTTCCCGCTCTGACCAGTGTATTAACAGCGGCATTTTTTTTCGGGCAAAGCACCGTAAACCGCGTTTTGCCCATGGTAGCTCATGCAGCGTCGTTATGAAATAGGTTCTTCCTTCCGACGTCCTCTGACGTGGCCAGCCTTCAAATGCTCTTGGGGTGGCATTTTAGCTCTCCACTGTCTCATCATCTCATCGTAATCGACCCTCACAGACATAGCTGAGTGTTGCAGCGTTATCATGAAATGGGCACTTCCCTCCGACGTCCTCTTGACGTGGCTGTGCCCTACATGGCAGTTTAGCTCTCCACTGTCTCGTCATCTCATCATAATCAACTATCACAGACATAGCTGAGTGTTGCAGCGTTATCATGAAATGGGCACTTCCCTCCGACGTCCTCTTGACGCAGCTGTGCCCTACATGGCAGTTTAGCTCTCCACTGTCTCGTCATCTCATCGTAATCAACTATCACAGACGTAGCTGAGTGTTGCAGCGTTGTCATGGAATGGGTACTTCCCTCCGACGTCCTCTTGACGCAGCTGTGCCCTACATGGCGTTTAGCTCTCCACTGTCCTCGCCAGCTGTTCGCCGGTGCGCAACCGATCATTATTAGCATGTACGTGCCAGCAAATAGCGGGTTACCGCGAGTAACCGGGAGTAACCGGGCAAACCCGGGGACAACCAACGAGTCACCCGGTGCAACCGCACGCGCCTGAGAGCAACTGGCAGGCGTTTGGTTGGACCCGGTGGGTAACCGACTGTAATTGGTCGCTACTTGGGTGCGACTGGCGGCGCTTATTCCCCCGTTAACTCCTCGTAACAAGACGTAACCGAACCTTATTCTCGACGGCCATCGTGAAGAACTCCAAGGCGAACGTGTGGTAGTACCCCGAGTACAGACCGTGCCACAGCGCGAGGTACACGAGGGTCGATAGGGTCGACACGGCCTTGATGCCGACGAACTTCAATCGCTTGTAGATGTACCTGGGTAAACCCGACACTGTTACGATACGCGACTGTCCGCGCTGAATAGCTACCGTAAACGTTTACTGTAAACTACGTCCGAGAGCCGTCGCCGGCCGATACTTGCGGTCTATAAATGTACTAAACCTTGATATTCGTGCGTCTGAGCGTTAAGTTATATATTAAATACCATCATAGAAGAGCAACGTTGGCATATAACGCATATTTATGAAATGGCGAAGGGAAATACGGGGGTCACTTAAAAAGTTCATAGGCTGACCAAGATGCCCTTTAAGAATACAATTATTTGTAGTCTATTTTTCCTAAGCATAAGCTCAGGTGAACGTAACACTTGTCAAATGTGTACCACTATTCATCCAAAAGATTGAGTGTATTATGTGCGAAATTTCATTGATAGCTTTGGATCTTTCGCGGTCAGCCTATGAACTTCTCAAGTGACCCTCATATATTGGATAATTGTGTGCTTATTGGTGGTCAAAGAACTTTTACCATCTAAGACGCCGATCGATCGAAGCAAATTCTTTGTAATGTGGAGATGTAATCCGGTTTTGAAAGCCTATTATCTAAAAATCATATAAAAAATTACGATGCATATGTAACGGTGGTACGAAAATCGCCGTTAACGTCGTATCCATATCTGTAACGCGACGCACTGGGCCATCCACTTGTTGGTGTTCACATTGAAGGAGTCGATGACACCCCGCAGCGACATGCACATCTCGTAGTTTCGGATGTCGATGTTGGCGCAGCCGTCCCACATGTCATTGCCATTTTTGTCCTGCCCGTTGTGCGTGAGCCCCACGAGGATAAGGCTGCCCTCCTGGGGGTGACCGAGCGAGCAAACGTATGCGCGAATGTACCGGCAAATGTCTAGACGAATGTCTAGGCGAATGTCTAGGCCAATCCTTTGGCGAATGTAATGGCGAATGGATGGGTAAATTGATGGATTTATGGGGAATTTAGACGGGCACGTGTGGGAAATGTATCAGGCAATCTATGGGCGAGTGCATGGGAGAAACTATTAGGGAAGTATGGGCGAATGTATCAGGCGAATGTATAGGCAATTTATGGGTGAATGTATGGGCATATGTATGGGTATGAACGAATCTAGTAGGGAAGTATGGGCGAATTTATTAGGCGAATGTATAGGTAATTTATGGGTGAATGTATTGGCATATGTATGGGTATGAACGAATCTAGTAGGGAAGTATGGGCGAATTTATTGGGCGAATGTATAAGGAATTTATGGGTGAATGTATGGGCATATGTATGGGTATGAACGAATCTAGTAGGCAAGTGTGGGCGAATTTATTAGGCGAATGTATAGGTAATTTATGGGTGAATGTATGGGCATAATGGGTATGGGCGAATCTCGTAGTAAAGTATGGGCAAATTTATTGGCGAATTTATAGGTAATTTAAAGGTGAATGTATGGGCGAATATATTAGTAAATCTATGGGTGAATATATGGACAGATTTGAGGGCAAAAGAATAAGCAAATCTATAATTATGAATTGATTTATTTTCACTACATCCGTATATGTACATTTTATCATATTCACATTTTTACAAACATTTTTATACCGCGTTTCTTTCACCAAATTTTATGTAACCATGCATAATTTGAAATCACATTATTATAATTATTATTTATCATTATGATTATGATTATTGGTATTATTACATGGGTCATGCGCTTCAACGTGTCTGCGAACGTACGGTAGTGGGTTGCATGTTTGCGCCGATAGTGCAAATTACGACGGCTTACGACGGGAGCGACGACGCGGCGCGTCTTACTTACAGTTACACCAATCAGAAACGTGACGGGCCGAGTATTACTGGAAAACTCACCCCGATGATCCAGCACGCCACGTATCTGTACAGGACGACTTTGGCCCACATCGTGAGAAAGAAACACTTATAGAGAAAGCCGTCGGTCTACAAAAACACGCACGAAAACGCTGTATACGTCTTCGATCTAGCGAAATTCGTTCAAATTCATCAGCCTTCTTAAACATAGTCGAACAGAAAAACGTATAGCCAATGCGTAATCTTCCATTTTCTTCGGCGTTTTTTAACGGAGTGACTTAACACTTCAACTTAGTGAATAAATATAAGCTGTTGAATGAACAAGAGATTAAGGATATTATAAGCAAAAGCAATATAATGGATCAATTATAGCGTAATATTATACATGTTATTCCTATATACCACTCAATGCCACATAAAACACGCTTCAAAGAACGGTTCATCGTGATGATTTTAATAATGTCAATGCTAACCAAGCATGGCGTAACGGTGTTAAATGAATATGGCATCTGGCTATATACAAGGATGAGGTGATTCTAGAACTTTCTAGAACTTTCTAGAACCTTCTAGTAAATTTGTAGCGTAGACCTAATTCAAACATTCTAGAAGTAGCTGCCTACTACTTGGTATACAGAGCGATGTAGATAAAGCGAGTGTACGTTACATTGGCATTTATACCATCAACGATTAATAGCAAGAGATCACGGTAACCATGAACGAATAAGTTTGATTTTCGTATATTTTAATTTTTCGCAAACAACTGATAACAGTCACTAGCATTCGGTTTATCGCAAAACCACTTGGCTTTACCGCTTCTCGAATACGTTACTAATGAATTATAAAAAGAAAATTAGGGCAACTTTTCAGCGTGGATAATGCATACATTTATCGAACGTCGCGTCTGTTTAATGGCGGGTGACTATATAACTGATTACCAGGAACTGGTCGTTGAAATACGACTGAGGGAAGATCGGGGTGAGGACCTGGTAGATCGCGGCGCAGCCGAGGCCCACGCATAGCCGAGTGACGCCGGCCGATATACTACGCGGAATCACACATGATGGATGTATATATAGATGGCGGGATAGCCGAGAGTGACTCGGATCTAGCCGAGAGTGAGTCGAATCTAGCCGAGAGTGACTCGGATCTAGCCGAGAGCGAGTCGGATCTAGCCGAGAGCGAGTCGGATCTAGCCGAGAGTGACTCGGATCTAGTCGAGTAATATGAGCTGTAGTGTAACACCTTATTGTTGGCAAACTAGGGAAAATTCTCTTCACTCTTGTATCGAGTAGTATACAGTGTCAAACGGGATAACTGGCTGCCTCATTAATTGGCAAAATTAGGACGGATAATAGTGGCTAAAGGGTTTAAGTCATAGGTGTGAGCTTATTGTACTGTATAATCGCGAATAGATACTCATAGAAATAGTAAAAATAGTAGAAATAGAGTAGACTGACCACTGAAGAAAAAGATTTTTATGTACAAACATTGACAATAATTACTCCCCTTTACTAAAGACGACGATAGCGAATCTGAATAAACTTAACTTTAGGATAACTTTTGCAAAGGGTAGCGCTCTAAAATAAACAATCTTTGCGAGGATATTATTAGAAAAATGTTAACATCAAAGAATGTATGAATGGATGGACGGACGGTGGGCAATATTCCGTATGAATGACCTACCAGAGAATTAGGTCATGTGAGTGAAAAATAGTGAGGCAACACCTCTTTGACTATCAGACAAGGGTTGACGCGAACTATCTTTAATCGAATACAGATTTCTTGGGTGTAATTTACCATTAAATACCTATGACACCTGGATGCAACGCTAAAATTATTGAGTCACGAAACATTTCCATTTTTCAGTCAATATATATAAAAGCAATTTATATATATGAACGCAATTACTATTAGGTACAATCTGTGAACTATGTGAACTGTATTTTCAGTATACGACTCTCTGATATTTATATTTCTGCGAGCTGAATTGAGAAAAATACGCGTCTGTCAAATACGCAAACTCCCTATTCGCCGGAGACAAACACACGCTAGCGTTACTCACTTGACCGGGGGACCGCCAGTCGTGCGGTCGCAAAATTTTCCCTGCGTCATGTCCAGGTATCGTTTCATCGAGAACTGCGGGAGAGGACGACAAAAATACAAATACCCGTTAATCGAGCGAGATATCATAAACCCTTACCGCACCGACACCTGCGCATCGCATTACTATAGCGATGCGATTCAGTGACGACGGAGCGCTCAGGGTTAACTAGCTATAAAAAGAATAGTCAATCTTGAATGCACGATGAATCTAAATCGCCTTATGAACAAGAAACGGTGCAAAATATGCTTAATCATAATGGAGATATTACGTTAAAAAGCGTTATATATGAAATCAAACATGGTGCAGTCACATAGCCGTTCTCAGTCATGTCCCCTCTCTTGAATGTCCAGATCTTTCACTTTTATTTCCTCTTCCCTTATTCAACTATCTTTCCAAATATACCCAAGCAACCGCCGTAGTCCGTAATATACGACATACTAACGAAACATGCGCAGACAAGCCGCATACTGGAAGCAAACCTGCGGGCCGATGAGGAAGGTGGACAGCACGTTGCATTGTCCGAACATCTGTAGGAGCGACGGCCGGTGGGCCAACACGCAACTCAGCTGCTCATTCGATAATTCGGCCTGTGAGACACAGACTGCCACGTGTCAAGACATGTTGAGCAGGCAACGAAGGGGCGCGGAACTTAGAGCGACGATGGCATAGACCCAGCCATGACGTCTTTCGTCCGGGCCCCGAAGATTTTGAGTCAGTTAAAGTTTGACTGCATCAAGTCAGCAAAGGTATCGCGACAATAAGGCATGCTGTGGTCACTTAAACGGTCAATGGTCTATTGGTCAATCGCTAATTCGACACACACTCCACTCATTCGCTGTCCACTGTCCAGCTGGCTTATACCAGGGGAAGCCTGGGGAAGCAGTTGGGCGAGTGGTAGGAGCGCTGGATGCCTAACTGAAAGGTTCGAAACCGCCCATCTCTAGATTTTCTGCGATGATCCTCAGCAAGTCGTTTCTCCCCGAGTTGGAGGAAACCTCGTTTCCAAACTCCAAAATGGGTAGATGCTTGATATCATGGTTGACGGGGTGGTATGTGAGTGTCGAAGGTATTGTATGTGCGCTGAATATAACTGCCATGAACATTCCATGCAAACCGCATGAGAGCTTTGCCATATACTTGAGGTCAATTAATGTTGTCCTTGACCTTTGTACTACCATTATTACAGTTGTTCCTGCTAGTACTGTATGTATTCTATGCTATGTTAATTTTTAATGTGTATTCTTCGTTGATGTAAAGTGTGTTAAACAGCGTTGCTAATAGTGCACTTTTAATCAAATATATGTCATTTCATTTCATACCTTCTGTGTAACTGGGTATTTACTACCGTTAGGACACATGTAGAATTAGAGTCTTAATCACGTGTACAGGGTGGTTTAATTACCATGAAAAAACAAAGCGCCTGTA
This sequence comes from Epimenia babai, assembly GCA_011762755.2. Lineage (NCBI taxonomy): Eukaryota > Metazoa > Mollusca > Solenogastres > Cavibelonia > Epimeniidae > Epimenia > Epimenia babai. The sequence continues at coordinate 7,463 of WURV02155021.1, forward strand.
ATTTTTCAATAATAAAGCACATTCCAAAAGTGGAAAAGGTGAGGTTTTGGTGCTACTTTTTAAATGTTAGTAAATGTTAGTCTCACAATATCGCCCCTTGCACCCTTAAGAACTTTAATAATGACCCACTTCATGAGAAATGTCACCCACCGAAATCCTGCTCCTTTACTGTCATGTAAGGTGCGGGGAAAAAATTCTTAACTTATGGGGATTTGAACATGCAGTCACATGTTCTCGCATGAAAGGTCGCTCTGTTATTTCTATAGTACTATATCCAAGTAAGTAAAATGATATTTTGAAGCAAATACTCTGTAAAAAAAAATTGAAATTTTTTTGCGATCATATGTGCTTTACAACCTTTCGTATAAAATCACAGTAAATTTTCGCGAGCATCAAATGCCGTTTATTATTTTCGATCGTACCGATTACTCAGATGATTATTGCGTTTTTAATGCCGTTTGCAACACCGTTTAAAGCACCGTTTATAACACCATTTATAACACCGTTTATAACACCATTTATAACATCGTTTATTACACCATTTATAACACCATTTATAACACCGTTTATAACACTGTTTATAGCACCGTTTATAACACCATTTATAACACCGTTTATAACACCATTTATAACACCATTTATAACACCATTTATAACACCATTTATAACACTGTTTATAACACTGTTTATAACACTGTTTATAACACCGTTTATAACACCGTTTATAACACCATTTATAACACAGTTTATAACACCGTTTATAACACCGTTTATAACACTGTTTGCAACACCGTTTAAAGCACCGTTTATAACATCGTTTATAGCACCGTTTATAACATCGTTTATAGCACCGTTTATAACACCGTTTATAACATCGTTTATAGCACCGTACCCGTGGCCTGTACGTGTCGTACACGTCCCACACGATGGCCGTCAGGCGCAACGTCAGCACACAGTGGGGAATCGTCCACGTGATCTCGTACGAGTCGACGACGTCGTTCTTGATGAACCAGTACGCCACGACCAAGTATCCCTGCGTGGAGACATCGCGCGATGCACGTACGTACATATCAATTCGGCCTATGTCTAGTGTGACAACGAACGAGATATTATACCTGTTACGTTCCTGTGAAAAATCACAACAACCGCCTTGGACAGGCTAACGCGTCTTATAAAAATCACGTCCGAAAAAACGAACAAACCCGCTTTAGGCCGGCAGTGTCAGGGGCCGAATTTGCCCGACAAACATCCTTGAATTGGCCTAACATTATGTACATATGCCAAATGTGGACAATTCAGGGGCATTACCCCCTCATGTATCCGCCATATCACGATGGATGTCGTATGGGGCTAAGCCTTTCATAGCCAGATACTTGCTAACTGCACGGTGCCAAATTGTCCATTTTGGCCTGAAGCTGCAGTACGTACGAGGTAAGACTGCACAAATGATTAATAAACGCGAGTACACTGGAAACACCTGTGCACTTAGTCACCACAATGATTCAGCTCGCCTTGCTATATAAAAAGTTTCATCCCTCTATCTTGGGTCGTTCTTGGTGAACTTTTCAGCCTACCTTCGTATACTTGATCAGATGTGACGGTCGCAGTAAACGATCAGAAACCCGGAAAGGGAAATGGGAGGAAAAACAGAAAAGACAACAGTTTTTTGGACTAGCTGAGGTAAGGATAATTACCTGATTTGTAAAAATTCCCGCTAACTGACCGAGATAAATCTCCTGATGAAGTTAAAACTACGGTAACGGTAGACAGCATATTTTTATCGGGAAAGAATCGTAGATAATATATTTGATAAAATATCTCTACGATGGGAATATTTTTGTATAGTACTCACTGTGTTAAGTATAAAGGCGGTAATGACGGAAAACAGAGTTCCAGCCGAGACGACGAGGATGAGATAAATAAGGAGAATGTTGGTGACTGAATGCAACATCTCTAACCCTGTAATAAAAGCGTAAGATAGAGTTCAGGAAGACTAGGTATAGGTCGAAATAAATAGCGTTTATTGCGAACCTCAGACCTAGGATGGCGATACTCACAACCTCCAAATGACTGGCTCGTCGCTCCACCAAATGACCAACGAGTGCAGACTTAAGGGGAAGCGGTTAATCAAGTGGGAAGAGCACTGAACTCATAACCGATAGTTCGCGGGTTCAATAACTGTGTGCCATTCTGCGAATTTTCTGCGATGATCCTCAACAAGACTTTTATCGATAGCTGGAGTAAACCCGTCTCCAAAATGGCTAGGTGCTCAATATCATCATTGATGGATGATATGCAAGTCACAGATATTGTATGTGTACTGAATATAGCTGTCATAAACATTTTTGGTAAAACCATATCTCAGAGGCTTTATTGACAGATAGTTGCAGTCTATAAATGTTGTATATGTCCTTTGTACTTCTTTCTGTGTGATTGGGTATTTAACATCGCTAAATGACACTTAAATTTAGAGTCTTAATCACTGAAGTGATATAAAAGGATATTTTCGCCTCGCAAAAATCGATTGTGTAGACATTTCACAACATGTTTATTATGTTATGTCTTCATGTAGCTTTGTTGATCTATTAGAGTTAGTATAGTCCTGTTACTGTCGCATTTGTTTCTGTTCAAAGCCAGAGCTACGATATGGAAAGTAAATAGGCGAGATTTTAGTACCAAAAATGGTGGTAAACGTCCGACACACTGACCATATCAATTGCCTCGAATTTACAATAAGCCACTTTCGCACAAATATTTCTCAACATTGAAGGATGAAAACTTAATTTACAGAGTGACAAATGATGCAGGAAATCTTTGGTTCGTGCCGAGACAAACTTGCGAGCTATTGCTTACAAAACCACGCTTCTAAGGACCGCACCATCGGCACCAACGATAATAGGCTGTGAAATCTGGATGTCTATACATTTTATAATGACTACTATAGGTACATTTAGTAAAATTCGCTCACTAGCTATCCATCTCTAAATATCAACGGATGGTTTTCTAGTTGGATAACTATTATTATTGTTATTATTATTATTATTGTATTTATAATGCCACTTCAACTAAATAGTTATCAGCGACACTTTACAATGGTAATACACAAAATATGAATAAAACCTATAATGGTATGTTACAAGTAAAAAGTATCATATTTAGCATGGAACAGTGAAACTTACAATTAATCTATTCTACATAGAAGATATAATAGCCTAAAAAGATAGTACTTTTTTACTTAAAAGATTACCAAAATTCATGTAATACATCGCCATGCCGGTTGCGGCGAAGAATATGTGGTGCACATTCGGAGAACATCGAAATATCAGCGAGCGGTAGATAAAGGCGAGGGGATATGCTTGAAGAGAAAAAAAACATTTGTTCAATGTCAATACAGTGAGGAATACAGCAATAAGCAGGGCTCGATTATGAGCCCCAACAACATCCTAAATAAGAAAATTAGCTTAAGGGTAAAAGGTAATGGGAAGAAGTTAATTTTACAAATTATCTGTATAACGGGATAAAGTTGCAATCACCGTTATGCTGTGGACAAAGGTGGGCGCAGTGAACTAGTGCGATTTTGGTTAGTATTAGGGTTAGAGATAGCGGTAGATATATGCTGGTGTCATGGCGGAACATCGGCGGGCAGATTGCACTAGTTCGCTGTGCCCAAAAGTGTAAATCTGTTTAATTGAAATGCTAATCAGCTATCGTATTTTTAGCACCAGTTTCGTCAATTCCTTTTCTCTGTTTATTACCTTTATACTTCTAAGTCATAATGTAGGACTGTATGTGAATTTGCTTTTGTTGCATTTGTAAAACTGTGAAATTGGAATGTTTTAGGGCGATTTAATGAACGGTAAAAGTAAAGGTCAATCCCATCTACACTCGCAATATTAGAGGGTTTAGTGTCGGCCTGGAGGCTGCTCAGTTACATTCCGCCCATATTTTTTCTCCCGCATCTAAAGCGGCTCCACAAGTGGCAAACATTATTTTGTGCATTACAGATTTCCACCTTCAGGTAGTTGAACAATAGTTACTTGAATCAACTAGATTCAACCTTCACTTTGCGAAAATACCGTCAATGTCACTGAAAAATATGACTCGACTCGCCGATATATTATTTGTGATCAATCTTCCAAGTAGCACTATATTCTAGAACAAATATCTAATTTATTTAACACGAACTTACACAAAAACAGTGTAATCAGCAGTAACAGCCCCCGCTCATCCATCCCTAACGTCTGTGCTAGGTTCCTAACGAGAACAACTGTCGCCATTTTGTGGATAAACGAAAGACCGCGTCACAGCGTTTTTGAGTTCCGTTCGGAAAATTCAGGAGTTACTACCTAATCAATAATTTGCCGCCGTTGCTTGATTGTCAATCAAACTCCAGTAAAATATTTATAACGCCTAATACATAAATTTGGTTGCAAACAGGCTCTGTATGTATCTTACACATACCCTCTCCATTTTCACGCAACGACTCAAAACGCGCCTGCTCTGACCCTGTTGGCTGACCGATCATCATCATTTTCATCGTCATCGTCGCCCTTATTATTATTATTAATTTAAAAAGGGAAAAGGCGAGGTTTTGGTGCTAAGTGATAATTAAATGTCAGTCGCAGGTACAACAATGCCGCGTCACATCCATAATATATTTGTTTAATTTCCACGGCAAATCTTTCTCAATATTCAAGCACGAAAATCTTACTCATTTCCTATTGTGGAAGGCGCGGGGAAAATTCCTGGTTTGTGTCTGTTCGAACTCGCAAACTCTTGCATGAAAAAGCAACCCTTCTAACCGCTACACCACGGGTGCCAACAGTTAATGATATTACTGTTGTCGTTATTGTCGCTATTCTTGTTATTGTCGCTATTCTTGTTACCGTTACCGTTATTATTATTGTTACCAATTAGATACCAACTTCACAGAACTGAATACGTTTACAAACTAATCTATGCAAAACTACAGATTCATCCAGTAAATTGTAGCACTGCTTGAGTGATTTTGACTATACGATTTGTTTTAAATAGATGCCCAAAATTTTAATATGTTCAAGCATACGTAGGCTGTTCATTCAGTGGTTTGCGGGCAGGAACCAAGATTACGTCTTATAAAGAGTTCTTTGACGTCTAAAGATTAACCGTTCACATGATTGGTCCAGCTGAGATAATTAGAAAGTTCAATGCCAAGGTAAAGATGACGTCTGATAATAGTTCTAGTTTCGTCGTTTATTTTGAGGGGAACTGTGGGGGTGAACGTTTTTAGATACATGGATAGCCGAACACTTTTAACATTTAATTTTATTTGTCATTACAATGCCTAATTTTGGAGAGGTCGTGTTGCAGTTAGCGGATTTCAGCATCACTACTGGTTCGGATTTCACAATACAATAAACACAACGATATACTTAAATTCTAGGCAGTACATGAAAGATATAGGTGAAGTTAAATTTCCGCTCCAGCAGAAAAGATATATTTATTAGAAAATAATACGCAAGAAACGCAAGCCAACCGCAAACAATGATTATTGAGTAACATCACAACAGGACAAAGTTGATAGGAAAGAGGATTTTCTCTTTAGCTCCAGCACCCATCTGGAACCAATGACCATATCACCTCCGCTCAATCACTTACAATACCTTCAAATCTCGACCAAAAACACATTTTTACACGTAATAATTCATCTAATTTTCATCGGTTCATTTTGTAAATTTGTGAATTGTTTCGTACAAGGAGTATATATTTCTTTGTAAATGGACAAATCGAGGGAAAGCGACATCTCACTCAATACTATAATATTATTGATACGCTGCACTATACAACTATGTGATATTTTTATTAAAATTACGCGACAATAATGATTAGTATTGCCCTTTTATGTATAACATCGTTGTTTACACGTTGTTATCTCGTTGGGATCGCCTTAAAACTTCGATTTTCTCGGCTACTAATTCCAAAATGGCCGAAAATGAATTTAGGCCTGCAGCTCCAATGAATCAAACAGTCGAGCAAATATCTCAAATACAACAGACTCGTAAAGCGAAATTTCAAAACCAACATTCGTCGAGCAATCGAAGAAGCCGGCGACAACCGGATCCATCGACATGGAAGCGAAATGTAAACAAAATGCTGAAGGATTGCGGTTTAAATTACACAGGCGCTAATGGGAAAGTACGATGTGCCAAAAAAACTTTGAAGAGGGAATGTAAATGTCACAGAAGTTGCTTTAGTATTCTTACAGAAGAGCAAATCCAGTCACTCAACATGGAATACTATTCTTTAAGTTACAACGAACAAAGCCAGTATATCGTAGGTTGCATGTCCGTATCCGCAATCAAACGAAGATCTCGAAAAAAGTCAAGCGTTGACGATTCAGTTGACTCGAATGACGAGGAGAATAAAGATGATCATGTTGATGACACGGACAGAAACAATGAGGATTGTACTGAATTGAAGGATGATATAGAAAGTTTAAAACAAGAGGTTTGTGATATAAATATGTAACTCAGATGAAATAATTATATCGTAATCTTAAATTTAGACTCCTAATATAGAATCAATGGGGACAGTTAGCATGGCGGTTGTATCATTTGAATTGAATCATAAAGACCCTTGATCGATTCATGCTTATGGTAGAATATTACGTAGAGCGTTTTCCAGTCAAAAATCATATTAAACTCTATCCTCCCATACAGTCTGGGTAGCCTTTGGTTATGTATGAGCTTTTTAGTTCTTCCATCTGATATGGCTGTGTTTCGGATGCTATCTCATTCGTCTCTGTTCCACTATCTCATCATCTCATTGGTCCACTATCTCATCATCTCATTGGTCCACTATCTCATCATCTCATTGGTCCACTATCTCATCATCTCATTGTAAATCATCATCATCTATCAAAGATGAAGTGAAGTACAACATTTATAAATCGCAATTATCAGCCAATAAAGGCTCTCAGATGCAGTTTACAATGAAATGTATTTGGCAGCTATTCAGCACATATACAATACCTTCGATACTCACATATCACCCTGCCAAGGATAATATCAAGCGTCTACCCATTTTGTAGACAGGTTTACACCAGCAAATGACTTGCTGAGGATCATCGCAGAAAAGTCGACTGGTGAAAAGTTTCGAGCCTGCGACCTTTTGGTTATGAGTCCGGTGTTCCTACCACTCAACTAACTGCTTCCCTTATAGATATAGCGTGTGCAACATACGCTGACTACCAGTTGGCATTTGGAGCCGTTTGTCAAAAGTCTGGTTACCACTGTGGTATCCACTATAACAAATAAGGCTAAACCATTCGTTGTATTAATAACAGCATACTTAGGCTAGTTTTGTCAAGATACGATGATGGTCTAGACATCCAGTCAATCCTATTTCTACACACTAATGTATAGGGCACAATATGGTAGCTGTGTGATTTAGTTAAAGTAAAAACTAAATATGGTAGCTGTGTGATTTAGTTAAGGTAAAGACTAAATATGGTAGCTGTGTGATTTAGTTAAAGTTAAAACTGAATATGGTAGCTGTGGATCAGTAAAAGTATGAGTAAAAACTCTTTTCTAGAATAGCTTATGAATTAGTAAAAATATAAACGCCGAAAAGTAGTAACTCCGTAGGGCTTTCTGCCAAAAGAATATATTTCACAAACTTTCAAATGTACAAGCATTCTTCGATATATGAATTTTCGCAATAGTCTTAAAGAGTTACCATTTATATGTTTGCATTAGTAAAAATGTAGTTACTGTGAAGAAGGCAGTAGAAGATTTATACTTCGTACTTTATGAGTAACAAATACGTACCATTCAGGTCACGAAGTATTTGACTCCTTAATCAATGGTGTAGTTTTTATATTCGGTTACTTTTTATTGTTATGCATGATATTTTTTTGTTTAATGCGGATTGTTTTTATACTAAAAAATAATTTCTTCGCCAGGTGATCTCTACTGATGTATCTAGATTGTTACTATAGTTCTTAACTTGGTATGCAGGGCTTGAAGCGTTGAAATATTTTCGACATTTTAGTAATTTTTGTTCACCCAATGTTTATAGAATCAAGAATTTTGGAATCTTCAGCGTCGAAAAATTTCCTCAGCACATCGAAAGTCTGTCCTTGCAGATTCGAGTTGAAATCTAAACAGCCATTGCGGAGACACATATTGTAGTGACTAGATCGTTGGACTTTAGCTCCAGAAGACCATGGTTTGAACCTCAATCTACATAGTGTACTATCTGTGATGTTGTTTGAGTATATAGCACCATCTGCCAACGGTGTTCTGGGTTGGCCTTGGCAGCGTGGTTATGCGAGGGTTTTCTTCTTGTGATACGGCTAAATTTTACACATTGACAACGTTTACCTCCCCCCTTCTATCTCGTCGTGTATGTACATCAGCATCTGTCAGAGGTTTATCGGAACCAGTCGTGTTATTGGATAAATCTCAACTGTCTGATTGATTCTGATCTATTCGTCGTGTTCATCTGCTCGGGTATCTAGGTAATTTTTAAAGGGCCAACAATGGCCCATACAACGGATCAATATCAACCACCTGAATTAGGCTGACCTGTTCTTTGTGTTTTCTGGAGTATACAGGCCTACCCACTTATCTCGAATTCACTCGGATTGGCTTTTAATAATCGAGATAAACGTATTTCGACATACCCGTCCATGAAAAATCATTTACCATAGTTACGTGTTCCGTTTGTGGTTCTTTAAGTTAAATGTGAAAATGTCGAGGAAAACAAAACCGAAAACCAGGAAATGATCGGGACTTGCTCGGGCGCCATTTTGGATGTAGAATAAGAAACGAAATTATTAAACGAAAGAAAATTTAAAAACATTGCATTTTTTACCCATTCGCATAACATATTTATTTTGACATCATGTTTCTCAGATGCGGATTTCCAAGAAATACCGTTCCCCACGTCCTTTAAAGCGCGATACTTATCTTCTGACGTATGTAGGTTAAGCTTGCATCTATTACCAGAATTTTCCATTACGTAACGCAATATACAAGAACCGCAAACAAACTCAGAAATACGTGAATATTATCTGCGTAAGTCGATTAAAAATAAGAAAAGTGATGGATAATGCCGCGCTCGAGTCATGATTTTATACCCACCGACTTACCCAGCATGCCAATTAGACTACGGCGGCGACATCAA
>WURV02155032.1:0-16629 GCA_011762755.2 Epimenia babai
TCCCAATTTAGTCACGCCATTAAGTTTGCATTATCGATCTAAATGAATATGGTTGAATATTGTTTTGAATTAAAATAGATGTTGGTATTAAGTTAACTTTCATTATATTATGAAATATTATTTATAAAAACTGCAAAAATCAACCAATCGATAGTCCATCATCATGCTTGTTATAGATATTTGTGTATATCGCTGGCTATGATATACGGACTTAAAACATCAGTGGTTCTGAAAAATGATGTTAAATACCTAAATGCGCAGAAGAAAGCTTGCGCCTGTAGCTTACTTTGTAGAGCACCAGACCGGTTATATGGAGGTCATGGGTTCGAGTCCCATCAGAGGTATAGGTTTTTTCTGCGCATTTCTCTCCAGCTATTCATAGAACCACAATGGCTACCCCGTTACCATCACGTTATATCATAAAGTATACTGTGTCGTATTATGTGGTGCCTTATATAGTAACACCAGTAACTATGCAATAACTCCAGTGATAATTTGGTCTTTTATTGGTTTACTTGGAACGTGCAGGAATGTGATAAACGACTATATGTATAGTACCACGTTACTTATAGAACAACCAAGAACAAAAAATCCATCATTGTTAAATCTGTTAAGTTGAACTTTTTAAAGTTAACCCGTGTGTAGTTAGTAGGTTACATAACTCACAGGAGCAATATGTTGTAATGTCATATACGTCATCATATGAGACCAACCATGTCAAAATCGGTCGGAAGTCGGGAAATCCCCAAATCAGTAAAATGCTAATAATACATCACAACATGAAAAATATGGATTTTGGTTTTTTCCATCTTAGGGTACTTCAGTCATTAAACGTTCATAAAAATATATTTTCTGTATGAAATATGCTTAAAATATCGTATTATTACCAGTTTAAACTGTGTGACAATGTTTGGTCACCGTTTTCTCAATATTAAGTTTCTCCACTATGATGTATATATTTGCCGATATTATTGTTACCTCTTTGTGGATGATTATGATTTTAGTAGCACTGGAAAGCTGCTCTCATTCTCTCTCCAGACATGTATAAATCACTTAATTGACAAAATGAGACTTCAAACTGATTTTGACATGGTGAGTCTCATATAACATTTACCTCCCCTAAAGTTTCTCAGTCAAAAAGTTTTGATTCGCGTAAGTGGGTGAACTACAACTTCAATTTTTACAAGAGGTGGGAGGTTTCCTGTGGACAGGCGAGCGATTTTTTTGGGGGTCAATGCCTTCTATTTTAATTGTGGACTCCTCATCATTATCTTTAGTCGAAATGCTCTTTGATGGTTTTTTCTAATGGTTTTTTCAAGTTCTTTGGCCCTGCGTTAACCGCAGCCAGATGCAACAAGAACTGCTACCAGAAGGCCGTAACTATTATCTTCGCCATGACACAATCCAAAGGGCAGTTAGCCCAGTGCTTCGGGCATTTGTCTCTGATCCTAAAGTCCGTGGGTTGATTCTCTCTCTAGCCAGTTTACTACACACCGTGTTTCACGGGCAAACGCATCTGCTCATAGGGGTCCGGGTAGCTCGTCCAGGGTGGTTATGGGAGGGCGGGGCTTCTTCCATCTCACGTAGTTGTGTTTCACATCTCCCTGGATGATCTTTATGCCACTAAACTCTCCTCACTAAACTCTCCTCTCTTATTCTAAGTACATATGTACTTGGTACATATATGTCGGTTGTATACATATTGATATATTGCCTGATATAAACATATATGGTATTATTTAGGGTTGGCGCGTCTATAGAAACTAATAAAAGAACCAACCGAGAGCACCATTTGAGACTATCGTTAGGAGTGCTTCTCTTGATGAATGACGGAGCCATTCCTTGTGGATACATATGCTCCTGTTACAATAAATTTTCGTATTAATGCTGCTCTCATAAATATCAATAAGCAGGGGTAAATTCTCGTTAGTCCTTAATGGTGCTCTCATAAATAACCAATAAACAACAAGAGTGAATTCTCGTTAGTCCATAATAGGTGCTCTCATAAATAATCATTAGACATGAGGAGGAAATATTCGTTTGACCTACATGTGCTCTGACTCATGCTTTATAAATATCTTATTATAAAATAATTTATAAATAGCCGTGAAGTTTTTGACGTCATTTACTGTCTCTGCACTTACCTTGTACCCACCATCTCTCTATCTTTATCAGAGTTATCTTTTCTTACGTGAAAGCATTCAAAATTATGGTTATTTGATGATTCTTCGAATAAATATAGATTTACTCTACTGTATGTCAGTAAGCAAGGCGTAATCGGTGTCTAATACATAATTTCAGCGTGATGCCCTTCAACTGCGCTGTTAACATCATCGACTGCTTTTTCTACGATGGGGCCAAGGTCAGTGCCTCTCTTTGACATGTCATCAATTCTTGTTCATTCATTCGTTCGTTGTAGTTCAAGGGATATCGGATATTGTGATTTGGGATGCCATGTGATGCATGTATGTCTAAATGGGCCGACTACAAGTTGCCTGGACCAACTGTAAGCTTACTGCACTCGCTAGCCCACCACTTATACGAGAGTAGGCTGAAAAGTTTAGGGGTTCACCAAGAACAACTCGAGCTAGAGAAATGGAACTTTTCACATAGCAAGACGAGTCATTGTGATGACGAAGTGCACAGTTGTTTCCAGTGTACTCACATTTATTATTCATTTGTGCAGTCTTACCTCGTACATCCTTCAGCTTCAGACCTAAATGAACAGAATTTGGCAGCGTGGTGTTATCAAGTATCTGGCTATGAAAGTTTTAGCCCCAAAGGACATTCATGCTGATATGCACTATTATCTCTCCCCAAATATGAAAACATTTCGATGGCAAATGACATACAACCGATGATGGCGTCATAAGTACCATATAGCAGTTTTTCAGTGATAAATATCTGGGCATATTTTCATTGTAAACCGCATCTGAGAGCCTTTATTGGCTGATACTTGCGGTCCATAAATGTTGTACTCTACCTTTTTTACATTTAACTGGTAACTGGTAAATGGTAACTGGTGAATGCTAACTGGTAAATGGTAAATGGTAACTGGTAACTCGAACCCTCCACCTTCTGGTTCGATCGACAAACCAGAGATAAATCTATTAAAACTGAAGACATTTATTATTGTTATTATTATAATCTAGTTACCTGATTCAGGTGATTTTCCTCCATTTATTATTGTTATTATTATAATCTAGTCACCTGATTCAGGTGATTTTCCTCATCGCGTTATGCATCCTCGACAAAAAGAAGGACCGATTAATCAACTGCAACGACGACGGTGAGGCGATGTCTATCCTGGGGGCGTACCTCGAGGGGGTGAGCAACCGCGACTCAACCATGCCGCAGGTGCCCCATACCGTCAGCGTCACTAGCGACCCAAACAAGAAGGTGCGTTTAGTGTTTTGTCACGTGCATCTTTCGATCTTCAGTTCTTTATAATAAATACATGAAATAAATAAAATAAAGCAACCACAATAAAGGGCCACTTTTGCAAAGTGCCGGTGATGGCCCAGAAGATGAGTTATGCCGGCTTATAAATGGATACAAAGCAAATTTTCGGGGACGCTTATGGTCGAGAGGTAGGAGGGGGCTACACTCATCAACGAAACTGCTTTTCTACGATGATCCTCAGGGAAACACCTAGTGTGAAAAACCCACCGAGTCTGGGCAGACAATTGACCTTTTTTCATTCACGCCACTGGTTCGAAATGTCTACATATGAACTACATATGTCGAACACTCCGCTAAGTCTATGATAGGTCTATGTTTATTTACAGTCAGATGATGACATAGCGGGCAGGTAAGTGACATAGAGATCATATATAGAGCATCTGAAGCACAGCAAATGTCAGAAAAAGCCCCAACAGAACCACACTGCAAGGGCTACCCAGACCGCCATGATTCATTCCTATAGTCCATAAATGTACTTTATATGTATAGACTATTACCTTTATGTCTAGCAAATTCATTAGTTATTTTCATGCAAAAACCCATCTGTTAGCAGTATTTATTATGGCGTCTTGGTAACTCCTTGCACAGATCCCTCCGTCGATTGACGTCACCGATTTGATCGAAGACAGCTACAGAAAATTCGGCCACATCACAAATCACATGATCGATAAACTTCGTCTCAAATATCGTCTGCAAGTCGTGCAGGTTTGTATCTCTGATAGCAACAAAAATATCATAAATTTAAATGTACGTATTTTGAATTAAAATATGTTTTTTTATGCACACTATAGTCGATTTTTACTATGAACATAGTGAATATAATGGATTTATTTAGAAAATCTGATTAACATTGTTTGTTACTCATATTTTTTTTATCGCAGTATTTCCTTTTTCTAATTAGATGACCCATATAACAGCCGTGATAATAATTTGTAAAACGCTGTTGCTGATAATACATAATTGAATATGACTTAACGTGTTTTTGCTCCAGAATATAGAAGACACGACTATGCGGTCAATTCTACGGGTGGTTTCTACGAAAACACTGATACAGGGGAGAGAACTTGAAGATTTATTAGTTCTCTACAAAGTTAGTAGCATTAGGAGGTATTTCATTTGGGTCGAGCTTTGAGTTATGGACCAAAAGGTGGAGGGTTTAATCCCCGCGAATAGCAATTGTTTTTTTCATTGAATCTTATGTACTTATCCCGGTGGTACTACCCATCCTAAAGGTCAAAGGTAAACTACAACATTTATGGACTGCAAGTATCAGCCAATAAAGGCTCTCAGATGCTGTTTTCAATGAAATATTTTTGACAGCTATTCAGTGCATATACAATACCTCCGACATTCACTTCTCCAAAGAAAATTTCAAGCATCTACCCACTTTGGAGACAGGTTTACTCCAATTGGGGATAAATGACTCGCTGAGGATCATCGCAGAAAAGCCGACCGGTGGGCAGTTTCGAACCCGCGACCTTTCGGTTTACCTGAGTGACTTGTCGCGAGTCACGCCTGCCACATTTGTCCCTTTATTTAACAATAGGCTCGGTCTACCCCATTGTTCATTGGTCCCGAACATAGCTATTTTATTGCAACCGCAACGAAGAGATTAGCTCCAATATTTGACCTTCATTAATTTGTGACCCTGAATCCAAACGCCTACAGTTAAATGGACAGACAGACTACATAACACTCCAATAAATCTGTCTTGTTAATGAGTATTAATAAAGAGATGACAAGGGATTGGTATGGTAAGATCCATAGAAACGATCAAGAGGGCGTGCAAGACACAGTGTTATAAGAAGGAAGAAGCCCTCACACAATTACACTGCAAGCAGTACCCACAAAAAGACTGCAATTTATTGTAAATGGCATTTAATTCATCATATATGTAAATTTTTCTGACCTACTTAATTAATTTATTCATATATGTAAATTTTTCTGACCTACTTAATTAATTTATTCATATATGTAAATTTTTCCCCGACCTACTTAATTAATTTATTCATATATGTAAATTTTTGTGACCTACTTAATCAATTTAATTATATATGTAAATCTTTCTGTCCTACTTAATTAATTTCTCTAGGAATAAGTGATCTCACCACAGAATCGTGAGTGGAAACTTACCGGAATTATCCCACGTTTAGTTACACTGATTCTATTTTAAGACTGTCTGACCTACTTCCAGGAGGAATATTTGACCTCGCAGTATTGGCAAAATGCCAGCCCCCAGGTTGAAACGGCTGACAAATACGACCCGAATCGACCTGCATATGACCTCTACCGTATAGAATACGACCAATTCAAGACACTGTTCTTGTCGTTGTGTCCTTGGGCGAGTGGTCCGCATGCCTCAAATCTTGCTGCCAGAGCATTCCGAGTATGTCATGATTTATGCCCCTTTACCAAGGAAAATTTGGTAGTTTTGTGTATGAGCATTGTAAGTATTATAATATTCTGCCTTATAGTTATAACGATAATTATCAAAATAATATACATCCCAGGTAAGACATGCCCTAGAACTCATCTACCCATGGGTCATGATTTCGCCCCAGTGGCACAGTGGTTGAAAGCGCAGATTTTCCTGCGACAGCTTGCTGCAAGCGAGATAGAATCTGCGCAAAAATGATTTTTTCCCTACATATTTTAGTATACGAAAAGACCATAATTTTAGTTTTTAACTATCTTCATGTCGAATAGGGTTATTGGTAATTTAGCGAGCATATAACCAGACGCCAATTTTTGTTTGACATTTACTTGCTTCACTAAAGACGACGAATGAAACCTCACCTTCTTCACTTTTTCCCCCACACGCGGCTGCGTTTCGGATGCAGATGGCCTTTCCCCAGGGAATGCTACACTCCCGCGTGTTCTTTAACCTCCCTACACATAACCATCAACTACCCCACCTCATCACACGACGTGGGTAGCGTCTCGCTCTTCGTTATACCCTCAATCGAGAGACTATCTGTGGATGGGAGTACCCTCATTTAACACGCCTCTTCGACAGAAGCGTGTAGTTATTATTTTCCCTAAACCAAGGGGAACCACAATACCCGCGTGAACTTCGCGTTTGTTGCGTCAAATCTCGCAGTAATCCGCCAATCAATTTATAGCTGACTGCGCTCGTTGCAGATAACTGCGTTTATCCCTGGCAGCTGGTATGGTATATAGACTTGTAATATCAGCGTGTTCTCAAAATGGGTGTTAAATATCTAAATGCACGGGCAAAGCAGGAGTTAGTCGAGTGGTAGGAGGATAGGTAGCCGAAAGGTCGTGGGTTCGAAACCACCCACCCGTCGACGCCTCTGCGATCCTCAGCAAGTCATTTATCCCCGATTGCTGGAGTAAACCCGTCTCCAAAATGGGTAGATGCTCGATATTATCATTTGCAGGGTGATGTGCGAGTGTCGAAGGTATTGTATATGCGCTGAATAGCTGCCAAAAACATTTCATTGTAAACCGCGCACCCGAGAGCCTTTATTGGCCGATACTCGCAGTCTATAAATGTACTTCACCCATTACCCTTTACGACGAACATATTTATTATCAGAGTTTTAGTGACCCTTCCCGAGGCCGATAGACTACAGCGCTAATGCCCCGTGAGTTACCTCCCCCGTGCACTGCACAGCGATGTAGTTCGGATCGTAATCTCCTTCGATCGCGGGCGGGATCCTCGCGCCCTCAGGAATATCGTCGTCTCCGGTGCTATTGACGACGTACGGCTCGGGCATCCAGCCGTAGATCTGAATCGATGGAACACAATGCATATCACGATGAACGGGCGAAGGTCCGAGTTGTGTAGGTCGGGATTTCGCTAACTTAGCACCAGGACCACTGATGCAAATTACTAAAAGGCTCGCGGACCACCTACACTAGAGGCCGTAGAGTTTTTCAATTGATGTTAAAGGAGGTAGCCAATGTGGTTCTCTGAATAGTTGGAAAAAAATGCACAGAAAAAAAACTATACTCATCTATACTGTCCCATGAGAGGTACGTATAGTTTTTTTCTGCGCATTTCTTTCTATGTTTTTCACTGTGATTTTAGTAAAAGATATAGCGCTTGTTTTGTCGTATGATGTACAAATGTGAAATCTAGCTGCAGTTATTTTACAAGAGCGTTCGTCAAATTCCATCGGACGAAGATTTTTAAACAAAAAGTCAAAGAGGCCTCAAGACGCTCACCTAAATAATCTCGAAAGTTTGTGAAGTTGTTTGTGAACCGCCGCTGGGCTAGATTGTTTTTATAAGTACATTTTCAAGTTCAATTAAACGTGTGCATCATCGTTATCAGGGGGAGATAATTCCATATACAATACTATGGACAATTTATGCCTTTTTCAAAATACTCCATGACTGAAAATGGGTTAATCAGATCCTCAAACTCATGCAGTTTCAGAATATATATGGTGATCGGGTCTACTTCTGAAACCCTAAAAAGAGTTTTAAACAGACTAACAAACAAGACACTATTAAAAATTCATGATATCAACGGCAAATGCCTACACTACCTTATTGAGCTTGAGAATGATACACGGAGTGCCGTCGTCGTAGCCGTAGTCATCGTCGCTGATGCACGGTTTATGGTTAGCCAGGTCGAGGCTAAGGTCAAATTTACACACTTTGTTCCACGTGTGCTTCGGCCGGTATGACTTTATGCTACGGCACTCCATGAAATTATCGCTGTTCTGCTGGGCGTTCTCGTAATCTGTCGAGAAATAACGTTTTACGACTCACGGCATACGAGGATTAACTAGCGACTTGTCCATCACTAGCTACTTGCTCATCACTAGCGATTTGCCCATCACTAGCGACTTGCCCATCACTAGCGACTTGTCCATCACTAGCTACTTGCTCATCACTAGCGATTTGCCCATCACCAGCGACTTGCCCATCACTGGCGACTTGCCCATCACTAGCGACTTGCCCATCACTAGCGACTTGCCCATCGCTAGCGACTTGCCCATCGCTAGCGACTGGCCCATCTCTAGTGACTTGCCCATCTCTAGCGACTTGCCCATCACTAGCGACTTGCCCATCACTAGCGACTTGTCCATCACTAGCGACTTGCCCATCACTAGCAATTTGCCCATCACTAGCAATTTGCCCATCACTAGCGACTTGCCCATCACCAGCTGATCGTTTCTACCTGTTCTATTGATATCCCACCCACAACTCATTGAATTTCGCGTTAAAACTTGGAATTATGGGTATATGTTACTTATCTCGTTAGCCACGATTCGTCATTTCATAAAATGGTAATTATGTAAATATCATATTATTCAATAGAAGTCTTGTTAACATCATACCTATTATCACAAGTCTTGTACCTCAGTTAAGTGTAATTAGTTATCTGCCCTTGCGAGCTATCACCTCTATATACTTGCAATATTACATGCGAATACTTACAATCGAGGAAGCCCTTGATATGGTCAGTATAAATCTTATAAGTCCATGGCTTGCCCTTGACGAAGCGTATCAACGAGGTCTTCACATCGGGAAGTGGACGGAAGCCTAAGCCTGTGGGTAACAGAAACAAAATCGCTGTGGATAGAGCCGTGTCAATGGCAATATCACAAAAATATAAAAGGCTGGATTCTATTGTGGAAAGACATGTTGGTCGCCATGTTAACCATATCGCATAATACGAAAAGTGAAGGTAACACCTTATTGACCAAATAAGGTTATGATTGACACAAGCAGATTTTATTGCTAATTTATTAATAGCGGTAAATTTCCGTTGCACAAAACTTACTACAATATTGCCTCACTACACGTTTTATGGCATTTTCCAGTATCTCGTTTCCACATAATGGAAGATAGGCAAAAGCATCCATGATTAGTGTGGATTCTGACAAGGAAATTCTTGTATAAAACGCTGAGACTGCGACTTGCATTGTTGGGAATTGGTGCTCCCCAATGAAACATCAAAAAATGATTTGTATAAAGCGGGTTATAGGGAAATTATATAAAGGTATAATGAAGCAACGTTATAATTATTTTTTCTACTAATGAATCTGTTATTGCTGACATTTACTACGATTAACAAAGCGGATCTAAATCCTGTTTTGTAGCTCGTCGATCTACTGATTGACCAAGCCCATTTCCTGTATAGAGAAAATGACGTTATGTAGACTGGCTTGACTAGAGTAATTATAGCTATGATAGTTTTACCTGGGTTATTCTATAATGCAATACAATGTAATTGTCTTATCTGTTGCATTTTCCATGTGATATTTAAAATAGTTTTAAAGTGTGATTTTATGTCCGACGTTGTGCCGCTATGCGATCTGTACCGTTATATTTTTCGTTATATTTTCTCCATCTGTGATCTTACTGTATATGTCTCATTTATTTTTTGACTCATTTATTACCCAGTTCGATTATGAACTGTTAATCATAGTAACCGTACAATTAAAAAGTGTCTTTAATAGTCATGTGTTAAAAAAGGGCACAATAAATCAATAAAATTTAATTTCATTTTATTTCATGGGATTATAGACATATCTTGTACATACTGATAAATTCAGTTACTGTACAAGCCGTCGCACAAGGCGCACATCTCGCGATTAGATGTTAGTCTTACAAATGGATGCAACTTAAAAAATACAGCATAACCAATCTTAAATGTCTTTCGTAGACAAAAATGAAACCTTTACTGACTTTTTAGAGAAATAACGACATCCATCGAATCGCGTCGGGTTATCGTGTTTACAGGTTATCTCCCCTGTCACTAGGTAGTGGAGTCTGGATTTTGCGTTTAAACGCACGATAGAATCTACTTGCGACTAACTGATAGATGTGTTGCAAACTCGCATCTTTGTGAAAAGGGCGTGCAACTAAATGGTGCAGTGACAAATGCGTCGCATATACAAAAATACAATACAAATACCCGTACAATACAAAATATACAAAAACCTAAATGGTGCAGTGACAAATGCGTCGCATATACAAAAATACAATACAAATACACGTACAATACAAAATATACAAAAACCTAAATGGTGCAGTGACAAATGCGTCGCATATACAAAGATACAATACAAATACACGTACAATATACAATAGACAAAAAACCAAATGGTGCAGTGACAAATGCAGTGAATACACAAAAGATAAAATACAAATACATCTACAATACAAATACATGTACAATACACAATATACAAAAACCTAAATGGTGCAGTGACCACTGCGGTAAATACACAAAAAATATAAAATACAAATACATGGAGAGAAATGCAAAGGAAAAAACCTATACCCCTGATAGGTTTTTTTCCTGTGGATTTCTTTCCAGCTATTTATAGAACCACATTGGCTATACTAATTACCATCACATACAAATACATGTACATTATGAATACATGTACAATACACAATATACAAAAACCTAAATGGTGCAGTAGCAAATGCGGTGAATATAGCGGAAATCCGACGGTGGCAGGACTGACATACCTGGATTATTACTCAAGATACTGTCGGAGCCTTGCAATTTGGGGTAGTCCAAGTCAATGGTCTGATAGAAAACCGCTAATGTCACCGCGAAGAACGCCCCGAGGCACGCGTAGAAGACCAGGTAGAAGAGTCCAATTTTACCTGCACGTCGAATAAATTCATAGTAATCCATTTGTAAATTGTAATCGGTGGTATGTGTATTGATTATTGTGGATATACACAACATGATAAACTGCTCGAGTCTCTGAATAAGTAAATGGTGAGAAATATTCAGAAAATCGCTGTTACATTTGAAGGCCGCAACACGGTCAGGACTGGTACAGGTTCAGGTTGCTATGACGACTGCAGAGCGTGGTCCAGTGCTTCCGAGGCCGGGCGGACAGAGTATGCAGTTGTAACATACTGGATTTAACCGGTTAGGAATATTCTCACTACAAACGGGGAATCATTTCGAGTGTTCGCGGACGTGTCAATCACGTCGCGCCACACCCACAATAATATTGATTGGCTCGATGTTGTTTACTCTTACTATTGCGTCATGTCGAATATTCTATTTGTTCGATAGAGTCTGTCCCGTAGCTTATAAAAAGCTGGTGTCTCAAATTACAGTGTTCCTATAAATCATAGGCCTACAAGTCATAAAGTTAACATCGTGATTTAGACGACAGAATAAGACTGTATTGATTAGGTTCCAATTACGTATAACCGTTAATAACTGCTAGTGTTAAAGTGTCATTAATAAGCTGAGATTGTTATCAATTTGTGATTATAATTAAAGAGAGAATACTCACACCGAATCGTACTTGTTCAGTAAATTTTCTGTTAGTTTTAATTCAACTTAAGAAATTAAAACATAACAGCAGTCATAATGGTACGAGTTAGAACAACGGTGCATGTGGGATCATTCGTTAATCGCGTCAATTTGAATTGCTTCAGTGACAATTTAACCGGCCGTACCATAAAACAGTGCTATACTTTTCATTGGCAGAAATATTTTTATATTTATATTCATAGGACTGAATTAATAATAATATCTGAAATGTTCTTACTGTCGTATGTTCTCTAAACAGGTGTTATCTCACTCCTCAATATCTCAATATGCAGTTGGTATAGCACCCGACGAGTTACCTGTAGGTCGCGGGTTTGAGCCCCACTAGAGGTATAGGCTTATTTTTCTGGGAGTTTTCTGCAGTTACTAAGCGAATCGCCATGGCTATGCAAGCGTGACGTTAATATAGCAAACAACACAAAAATCAGCCATTCAATAAGTTAATATAGCGTACACCGCAAAAATCAGCCACTGAATTAAGAGTCTACCATGCTTGGGGAGGATATCTGGCTATATCGCTAGAATGGTATACGAACTTCAAAAACCATTTCATTCTCAAAATGGGTGTGAAACTTAGAAAACTTGATTACATGGACAAAGGCGGACAAAATTTCTTGCAATTCAATGTTTACAGTATAACATTATAGAATCATGTAGTGGTCATTACGCCTACACGAAATCGGCCGACCTAGATCTCGGAGAATCAGGATATTACCATGATTACTGACGTATCACTGGGGAGAACGCATAACTATGACAGATTATATTATAATAAAGTTTCTGTATTTAAATTTTTCTTCTACGGTCATATCTTAACATTTATAGTGAGGTCCGTTATTTAACTGTAAATATGTTGCTTGGGATCTAACTTTGCGTATACATACAGGCCTTAGCACATGATAAATATTACAATAAAATAAAAGAATTGAGTACTGAGTACTTAATAAATGTTTCAAAACTAATCAGTAATTACCTACCCCAACTCATTGGTGTACGGCCCATAATTCTACCATCTTCGGAATTTATGAATGCCATTAATGCTTTTAGTCTTTCAGACATAGTATGCGTTTCACCAACGTGAACGCTGGTCGCAGCGCTCTCCGACCCACCGTACGACAACGACGCCATGTTGAGTTATCTAGAACTGTCATTCAAAAAGTGAGTAAAATGCCCGGATGAAACGCCAAGTTGACGCGATGACTTCATATACTTTTTCATGCATTTCCCGTTGGATATAAAAATAAATTTTATTTTACTCTGGCAATTTATTATTATATTTAATGCCGCTTAAATGTTTTAACAAACGATATATACATATCCTGTTGCAATTATATAGGCTCGAAGAACTAACATTTTAGCACATTATGTTGAAATATTAACTACCTTACAGTGACCTCGACTTATACGACCACTCGACTTATATGCCAATATATACGCTAAGCACTTACACATTTGTTAAATGCCACAATCTAAATGAGTACTGAATATTGACAAGATATACTTTAATTAAATACGATAATATCAGCTGAACAGTTGACTAAGCAATCAGTCTAAGCGACTTTTATATAATCCAGTGGAGCGCATTTGAACTTTTCACACATTACATTGATACATAACTGAGAGTGCTGAAACGAGCCTCAACAAGGAATTTATAATCCGAAATATCCGGCATTAATCATACAACGGCGTAACTTTGATAAAAATTCATCAACCTAAAACGGTTTTCTCTGTATGTTATTTACAAATGGATTTTGTTATATATATGGTGCCTGACATTCTGTTACTACTGCGTAATCCTAAGCAACAGAAAAATATCCAGAAAATATCATACATTTAAATAATGAAAGCATCGTTAAAATAAGGTAAGACAAATTTAATGTTCCAGAGCTCTTCTGCGTCGGCCATTCACTTTTGCAAACCTACTCAGCAAGCGTTGTTCATATTGATTGTGTTATTTACTGTTATTCATGTGAGTGGTATTAAATTATCTTACGCGATTTTCAAAGCGGCATAAATATGGATTCATGCATTATTGTTAGGCCTAAAAATAATCCACATTATAAATAATGATCATTGATGTCAGAGAAAAATCATCGGAATGGGTACTATTTATACTATCGTAACCATGGTGATAAAAGTTGGTTATTTCAGTAGATTTTCAGTTATCATTGTTTCTTATTTGTTTGTGTGAATGTACTTGCAAGTATCGTACAGAGTGACACTTCAAGCCTGACTTCTGTGACTTGAAAATTAACACGAATCATTTAACCCTTAGCACACTGTTGTCACTAAATTGTATTGCTGTAGTAATGTGATATACAGATGTTAATGTGGTAAGGGTTGATATGTCATTGCTCTCAGTTGTTTAATTTCAACGGTACCATTTTGGTTCAATAATAATACACTCTATAGCGATTTAATAAATGCAATTTAATATGGGTATGTCTATACTATCTATGTTTAGGACTCACAATTGGAGTTATTTCATTGACTTTTTCAGATACAGATGGAATCGGCGTGAAATTCGGTGAAGCGTGATACAATATTCGCAATAACAGTGACCTTCTTCACTCGTAGCTGCGTTACCAACGACGGATCATAATGGAATCGGGTGAAGCGTGTAATAAGCCTGAACTCGCAGTGTCCAGTAGTGGGACGAGTCACTCAAGCTTCGAGTTACCATCACACGATGTATTCCGAAATCTGAAGAATGCCAAAAGATTCGCTGTTGATATCGGTACTGCAATATACAAATGTTTATAAGTAACGAAATCTTAATTCAAGGCGCATTTTCAATAACTTAGAACTTTGTTAGGGTTGTTAATAAAAATAATTTACAATTTTTTTATATTTTCTATGAGACAAACTACTTGAAACAAACATTTTTGAAAGACTAAACATCAGGAATACTTTCATAACACATCTGCAAAATTTATATAGTAATTTCGTGCATATTTTACCAGTGTGGTTTCACATCTAATAGTAATCCACTCATTCAAACGATTTTGTTTAATTACTTGATAATAAAATAAGTGTTGACTGAATTGTTGACTCTTGACTATGTTAAATGTGGACTGTTAGATCTTGACTTTTGGATGATGACTATTATCTTTTTACTTAAATGATGACCTAATTTGTTGACTATAAACTGTTAACTATTTACTCATCACCCTATGCTCTTAAATGCTGACCATTAAATCGTGATTATTGAATAAACTATGAACTCTATAGACAGTAAACTTTTTATGACTATATCGTATGAACTGTTTCATTTTTACTGTTGACTATGTTTACAGTTGACTATTCGTCGGCAAATCTCCGCAATTGACTCTTGACTACAAACTTGTGAAGGTGTACTATTCACTGTTACCTGTTGACTCGCTACCTGTTGACTTGTTACCTGTTGACTCGTTATCTGTATATCTCCACCGCAGGTGGATCACTCGCCAAGCTAGCGTATTATTCAACGGTCGAAGTAATGGAGCCCGGTGTTGAGGTGTCATCGACCAACGTACGTATACACGCCGCATACATTATATACATTACACTGTGACGATATACCTCTGACGGGACTTAAACCCATGACCTCCACATCACTGGTTTGGTGCTCTACCGACTGAGCACTAGTCCGGTTATCCGAAGGTCGTGGGTTCGAGTCCTGTCAGAGGGAGAGGTTTTTTCTGCTCATTTCTCTCCAGCTATTCATAGAACCACCAAGGTCTATCTGCATAGTCCTGGGACGATGAAAATGATAAGAAATCCACCAACTCACACTGACAGACTGACATGATTTTTCTCTAGTAAATCATCCATTCCAGTTTTGTATGCTTATGTAAGCCTATGTAACCCTTAAACCGAATTATTTGAATTAAACCATATTTTTTTTGTCATTCCATTGGTTCTTGTGAAGCCATTTTGATGAAAATATATGTCACTATGAAATCAAAAGTGTTGTTAGTTCCGCTGCCATAGAGCTGGTGTAAACCCGTACATACATGAACACCAGGTCAAAGAAAATTGATATAAATATAAATACATATACATATCAGAGGTATAGGTTTTTTCTGTGCCTTTCTCTCCAGCTATATTTTCTTAAGTTATGTAAAGTTATATATCTATGATTATATTTTCTTCAGTTGTGTTAATTCTTATATCTATGATTATATTTTCTTAGCTATTGTAAATTTATCTATCTATATTTATCTATATTTTTTAGTTGGGTTAATTTATATATCTATGATTATATTTTCATGTTACTAGAATATTCTTGTTAACGTCAGGATTTTTCTCGCGTAACCAGGGCGACCAAATTTACTCCAATGCGTTGTATCGTGATCAACTACGCAGACTCGGGCGATACCGATGCAGACGATGGAAAAGTCGAAGATCTGCGGACGGCTGCATTTCGTGAAATTCGAGCTGAAATACATCGCGTCGTGCCTCGACTTTATTCAGTCCAATCTCCAGGAGGGCGACGACGCGTGCCACATGGGCAACTGCGTGAATAGCACCGGGGGCGGGGCGTACAAGTACAAAGACCTCATCAAGTCTAAGCTAGGAGTCGAGTAATTATCCCTAGTCACGTCTCAGGCTAAGTTTTTTATTTACGTTCGTTGACTTGATGTGTACGTCACAAGCCCTTATTGCGTTTTTTTCCTGCGGAATAAGTCGCGTAGTGGTTAGAAGCGCTGCCTTTCATGCGAGAGGTTGCGAGTTCGAACCGGCACAAACCAGGGATATTTGCCCGCGCCTTCCACCATAGGAAATGAGGAAGATTTTCGTGCTTGAGTAATGAGAAAAATTTGTCATGGAATGGTTTATTATAAAAATATCTTAGGGGTGTAACAGGGCAATGTTGTACGTGCGACTGACATTTA
>WURV02155043.1:0-16623 GCA_011762755.2 Epimenia babai
TTCTTACAAGTGTATTTCTTTGAGTTTTTCTTCATATAATGAATCTTAATATCCGAATTAGTACATAAATCATAGAGAAATTTGCATTCAAGGAATACGAAAAAGTTACCTTAAACAACGACAAACATTGATAAGAAAAGCTGAGGATTTAAAATTATGAAAAACTTCTCCGCCAGTCAAAAATGTTGTCAAATTTCGGACTAATACGGAAGAATTTTTGTGCGGATTAGAACTTTTTACGTCTATTAATTTCCTGTTCACAATGTTATGGTGTTTTCAAATCGTACGTATAACCATAGTTGACCAAAATAGTCCTTAGTAACATGGTTTCTCCCGTGTATACGCTATAGACTATGTAACATAGTCATGGTCGGATTACTAACCATTGCGTTAACCTCGGTGAGGACGCTATGGGATGACTCATAGCGCCGTCACACAATGCGATTTGATCCCTAACTAACTAACTAAGTAATTAACTAACCGGCCGACCGACCGACTAACTAACTAACCAACTAAGTAACTAACAAACCAGCTAACCAACCAGCCAACCTACCTACCTATCTACTTACTAACTAACTAACCAAATAACTAAATAATCAACTATCTAACTAACTGACTGACTAACTCTATAACTAACCAACCAACTAACTAATTAACCAACCAACTAACTAACTGACTATCCCTCTGATTGACCATCTAACTATCTGACAAGCTATTTAACTCTTGAACTAGAGGGAGACAAGATTATATGACAAGAACATCATTCCAAAAAATTTAGCACCTTGTCTTAATGAATGGCCTCTGTAGTTTGCCAAATCCCCACCCTTTGCAGTTGAAGAATATTATGGTTATAGGGGTCTATCGCCTAAACCAGAGGAGGATTTATATATCAAACGCAACAAACAAATCAGACAGACATAAGAACGACTATTAGATGTAAGATATTTAAAACAAATTTGAGATCCAACCCGCGTCAATTACCTTCTCAGTTTGTATTGGCTGCTCAGATTATCCCGTCAATATATCTCGCTAGTAAGAAGTTTTCTATAAATTAATAAATTGACATATCGATGCCACTCGGACTCTAACGGTCTTGGGGAACGTACATCATACGTCGTGAACTGTTTGAACAGACATATCAAACTGCTGTCGTCGGTTTTCCACTCCACTCTTGCTGGAATACGTAGATACTGCTCTTTTCCGTGTCGCGTTGCTTTTAAAGATGTCGCTACCCCAAGGAATTTACCGGATATCAAACTCTTAGGCGTTTTCACACGCACGGCTTGCACACGACAAGCCGTTAACCCGTGGGCGACTTTCGGAATTGCATAAAATATAAAAACGACTACGCATATGTTTTCAAAGAGTTTTCGTGATACCACTTAACGAATCGGAACAGTAAGTGGCTCGTGGTGAAACGATGATTTTTTCGTAACAGGGAAGAGCTTCCGGTGTCTCTCATCTATTATATCATCGACCCGGTGGCGCAACTTTTTTGTTTGTAGACGTCTGGCTCGCTCGATCCTCGTTCTCGTGCCTCTGTTCGGCGTTCATTATGTCATCACTCTTGCCCTTCCGGACTCGCTCAACGTCCGTGTCGAAGTCGCCGAAATATACATCGACCTGGTATTTTCGTCCTTTCAGGTGAGGTATTAAACATTTCTGCAACGATGCTCAAGCCAAGGTATTCTACGTAACAGAATCAATGCATCGTCTCTATAACTCGTATCTTTTCACCCAGCCACTGTAGATCGACCAAATCCATTCCACGGCGCCAGTGGTGTAGTGGTTAGAAGCGCTGCCTTTCATGCGAGACCTTGCGAGTTCTAACCGGCATAAACCTGGGAATATTTTCCGCGCCTTCCACAATAGGAAATGAGCAAGATTTTCGTGCTTGAATACTGAGAAAGATTTGTCGTGGAATGATTTATTATAAAAATATCACAGGGATGTAACGGGGCAATGTTGTACGTGCGACTGACATTTAATTATAAAGTAGCACCAAAACCTCGCCTTTACCATTATCTTTATCCACATTTTAAAATCTACGTCGAGAAATTCTCTCATTGACCCTATGCGAATCGTGTCGCATAAGAACGCGTCAAAGTTGACAAAAGTATATTCAGTCATTATAAGAAACCATTCCTTGATCAGTTATTCTCGTTGATTAGCGTCTAATATTTTTTTACATCATTAGACATTTCCGATATACATAATGACGTCAGCGTCTACCAATTCAGTTTTACCCCTTCATGTAAATTGTGTCAACATTTCCACGTGAATATTTCCCACGCGTTACTCACTGTTTTTGTTACTTTTCATTTTATCAACGGATGCGAATTGAAAGCGCTTGTCAAGAACACGTAGTGATAAATGATCATTAATACCGACAAAACAACGTAGTCAGGTGTTATGTCACCCTGCCATGAATCGAGATAAACGATGTAGTCGAATGCGTTCAATTTTATGTCATTTGTCAGAGGACACTTTTGTCGTACTTGCCAACAGGTGGAGAGAAATGCACAGAAAGAAAACAATACCTCTAATGGGATGTATCGGATACCATATGAAAGATATAGGCTATTATCTGCGCATTTCTCTCCTGCTATAAAAAGAACCACATTGGCTACGCCCCATTAACATTGCGAAGAGGTATCTCTGTGTGAGACACCTTTCAAATTAAATGGTATCTTTTTGAAGGAACTTCTCAAAAGAACATTCTCGTTCTTTGAAGCTTCATAAGAAAACGATAAAATCAATCTTTCAAGAAAGCCATAGGGATAAATGATACCAATCTTAAGACAACCCCAAGACACGACAATTTTATGTTTGCGGAAGGCAAGAGGAAGAGAATGATGTCATTTGTGCGAAAGTGTCGTTAACAAAAATTAAAGGTTGCGTCATTTTTATGAAAAGCAAATTTAAACAATGTCGTTTTTGCAAGAAGACCGCTATGAAACGATAATGATATTAGAGCGAGGAGGCCCGCAATGACGCATCGTGTCATTTTTGCATTACGTCATCCCTATGATGTGAAGGTCGAAAATTAAACAGGAGATATAATAGATGAGTTCAATTATTAATTTCTTCTTTTTGACAGTTTTTCACATATCATGTAGTTGATGTATAATAGCTGTTAATAACATATTATTCTCGTTTAATCCTCGTTTATTTTCTGTGATTGTTTCATGATAATAAAAAAGTGTGATCGGTTTCAGGGCTTCATCGTTTCACTCCTTTTCTGCTACCTCAATGCGGAGGTACGTAAGTCATACATTACGCGGAGGTGTGTAGGTTATACTGTATATTATGCAAAGGCATGTAGGTTATTGAGTAGGCTGAGGTATGTAGGTCACACATTATGCGGAGGTATGTAGGTCGTACTTGATGCGGGTACAACGCGTCACCGACAATCCCAGTAGATTAAGTTGTCTGGTAAATCAATTAGCAAATATCCAAGTCATTGATCCGCTCTTTATGTCTAGTATTAAGGTCGTGTGGCTTGACAAACACTTGGGTTGTGTTTCATACACATCGACCTACGTCCAGATCTATAGTTTCTTATGATAGACATGTCAAGACTGGAGACTGTGCTATATCGTGCTGCTAACAGATTATATATATGTTTAAGAAGCATACCACGAAACGAGAATGTCTCACACGTAATAAAAGAATTACGCCACGTCTGCTAGACCAGTGTCGCTAATGATTCGGTCGATATTGTACCGTTAATGCTTATACCGTATTCAATACGGATATATTTTTATGGGCCGTAATGTACCCAACAGTCCGTACTAACTACGCTCATACGATCACACATCTTAGGCTCGTCTCCCCCTCGGGTCACTCAGACGCTCGCGTCTCTGGTTTTTCACTAAATGTCGAGTTGGTGGATAGAGTGCCAAATTGAGCAACAACCGAGAGTTTCTATGGTCAAAATTAAACAAAGCTCGACGGGTCAATCTTTGGTATGAAACCAATTGACGTCGCATTTCTCTCATGCTTTAGTTCGATTGGGAGTGGTGAACATAGGTGACAGCCTTTCACTCAACGTATTCTTCGTGTTCTACCGAAAAATGAGGTGTGTCGACTACACAATGTTTTAGCCGAGCGAAAATAAGGTGTGTCGAGTACACAATGTTCTAGCCTAGCCAAAATGAGGTGTTTCGAGTACACAATGTTCTAACCGAGCCAAAATGAGGTGTGTCGAGTACACAATGTTCTAACCGAGCCAAAATGAGGTGTGTCGAGTACACAATGTTCTAGCCGAGCCAAAATGAGGTGTTTCGAGTACACAATGTTCTAGCCGAGATAAAATGTGATGTGTCGAGTACACGATGTTTTAGCCGAGACAATAACAAAGCGTAAAATGTATAATATAAGTAGCCGTATTAGTCTTGTAAAGTAAGAGAAAAATGAAGTAACACCTTTTGAGACTGCTTGAATTTTTTCGTTTACAAGCTTTCGCATATATGTAATATGCTTCTTCAGGCTTATCGAATTAAATTCATCAACATGTGGGAGTGCAAGAAATTTATACTAAATTTCCAGACAAAACTGAGTAACACTGGATTGTTGAGATAACATGAAGAGATGAATCATAAAGGGAAAACATAATAAAAAGTTATTATATGATCACTAAATGCAACGTGTTGTTATCGTGTGATACGTAGAGAAAACTGGGTCCTACTGGACATGAATAGAATAATGATTGGCTAAAGTCAATAAACACAACAATAGGTGGGTGGTATAGGTGGGTGTAAGAAACACATAAGCGACCGGATGAATGGAGAGGTGA
Organism: Epimenia babai; assembly: GCA_011762755.2. Classification (NCBI taxonomy): domain Eukaryota; kingdom Metazoa; phylum Mollusca; class Solenogastres; order Cavibelonia; family Epimeniidae; genus Epimenia; species Epimenia babai. The sequence goes on from WURV02155043.1 coordinate 4,799, forward strand.
AAAAGAATACAACACTGGGTATGGAAATAGGAACTGTAGACAATCAGCCTAATGGGATAGGCATGAAAATTTGACATATCAAATCGTGAAATATATTATATGTAAAGAGAGTATCCAATTTAGGTTGAGAATGGTGGTAATATGGTGGGATATATCGGTAAAGATGAGTGGGTGAGATAACAAGAGAAAATTAATAGAGGTGGTAATGTGCCATGAAACCTAAAGCTCTATTAAGTCCTTTGTTATTAATACAATCAAAGTGGGCGATAATTTTTTGCTCATTAACTTGTCTGTTTAGTATTGCCTGTGGATTGTTGAAGTACTGCAACGGGGAGGTATGGTAGCGAGTGTTGGGGAAGCAAACACGTTCTCATGTGTCATACATTTAGTGTTTCCCCCAATATGTATAATCCTGTGTCGCGAATACAGAATTTCCACCAAGTGTCGCGTACACTGCAATCTCGCCAAAACATCTCGCACTGCGTTGAGTACACAATTCTAACGACAACAAAATGTTCTGGGTCGCGTACGTATGCCAAAACAATTATTGTAGACCATAGAATTTGGTCATCGGATGCGCGTACCCGAATGGGTTACTTCCAATTAGCCGGTGATTCCGGTAGCGGATGTCGGTGTCAAATGCTGCGTAGTGAAAAAGGTTTCGGTACTATGGGATTAGACTAAATAAAACTCGATTACTCGCCCACACCCGCAGTCAACATTCGTCGTAATTACCTTATCTCGCTCTCACGTGTCAGAGGATTTTACACCTCGTCCGATAAAATGACTTGTTTCGTGTTAGAAATATAATTTGTGACGTCTCCTATCGCTTGTTTTGTTTTCTGTCTAACTCTCGGGGCCGCGATCGATCTGCGATCGCCGTCAGACATACAACCGACGGAGCTGTCAAGGAACCCCGTACGAAATCACGAGTATTACCGACACATACTAACCGGAAATCCGGTTTGATTAGAAACGTGACTAACGATTATTCGCCAATCTACGCATATAAAGTCCTTCCTGCGTTATCAATCTCGAGGATAAATTTAGGGAACTGACGGCTGTCAGTTGAGAAAACCCGGAGAGGTGAAAAATCACAAAACCGTTTATTCATTCAAAACGCTAACACTAATTGCACAGAATTCATTGAATAATTGACCTATCGCAAAGTGTATTTTAGTGTATTCTAAAATACACAAATTACGAAGTGAAAGGGCACCAATTCATCGTACGGTACGTTGGAAAATTGGCTTAATTACGAAGTTTATATTTTATCGATGTTTGAATATTGCAGTTAATAAATAGAACTCGCCATAGCTTCGATGGTTGTTTCTGAGATTATTCCAAACGGAAACGAGGTTTTATGTTCCTATTGCATTTGCTGTATTTATTTTTGTATTTATAATTTTCCGCGAAGACACCATCTCATTGGTAATTTGCTATTAAGCTTACGTAGACTAAGGTTGATTGATGGGGGCAGAGGCATATCCGTAAAGACTGCTGGGAGGTTCACCGTCGATGTTGGTAGCCGATTGGGGCGTGCGGCAGGCACGTACAAAATGAGTTATTTATCCCCGATTACAAGAATGAAGTATGACTATATGGTAAACTTTCGCTGGGAATATTTAACCTATAAGAGCATTGCATATTCGCTGAATAGCTGCCGTATACATCGATTGAACGTACTGTATTATCAAATGTAATTTTAGAGCTTTTATTGACTGAATCATTTTCCATCTATAAACGCTACTACTACCATGATAAAGGTGGAACATTGTCATCATCCTCGTCGTAATCGTCATTATTATTATCTTTGTCATTATCAATACCCTTTTCCTTAACTTTTCCATGTTTTTATCGCCATCGCTATCATCGTCATTGCAATCGCCATCGCCACCGTTATCGTCACTATCACTATCAATATCATTACCATGTGCGACTTGAGTGCTATTACAATGCTGGAAAGACATATTCCTGTAAAGTATTGTTGTCTCTTAAGTGAGATATTTATATATCACCCCTTAAAGTAGTTGCGCATCTCGCCATGTGACGGTTTACAACCAATCGTTGGCGAAAACCGCGTAGAAAGCAAACTCGGGAAAGTCTATCAAAGTTTTACTTCCTAAGCGGATTATTCAACCACGTTAACCTAACTAAATTTTACGCTTGCCTATTAATAAAAAAATCGACGAGAGCAAATAAAATTTTGAAACTATATCTAATGAGAAGATAACTTGGAGCGTCGCCCCACGGAATCAGAAGGCGGTGGGTGACTTCTAATCCCGGGCAACAACTGTTGTTTTTCCGTTGTATCTTGAGGCAAGGTACTTTATCCCAGTTACTCTGGGCGAACTAATCATGTATATGTACCCGTCAAATTTATTTTTGGTAACACGACGTAATATGAACTAGGTAGGTAAATTTATGAGGAGCTTGCTTGCGCCGGTTATAGAGCTGTCATTTCTAATCAGTTGTTGTAAACCATCTGTTGCCAGAGCTGCGTAAAGGGCAATAAATGTCACGCTGTACTTATACTTTTATTCTAGATCTAAACCCGTCACTTTCTGTAAGCGGTCCATCAATTGGGCTTTTGTGTCGTTTGCTGGAGTAAACCCGTATAGGAAAGGCTTTATTAGGTGAAACTTGCGGTCTATCTTTACCTTTAACATCCAAAATAATACGTCTACCGTCGAATCTGTCATAAAATATGTCATATCGATGTAGGTTCGGAGCGAATTGGCGAGATTTATCTGCGGAAAAGACGTCTCAGACGACGTTCACTCAGTTACGTGCGCGTCTACAGTCGCACCAACCACTTCGATTTATCGCGCTTCCGGTTCCACAGAAATGTTGGCCAAAGACGCGCCGCTAGCATTGCGTTTTAAGAACAATGCCAACAATTTCGGCGAAAGTGCCTTCTAAATGACGATTGCTCGTACAAAATAATTTAGAAGTTCTGTATTTTGTGTAGCATAATACAATTGTATTATAATAGGTACTTAACCAAATAACGCCATCCATTATGGATTAACGAGTTTGTTACACCGTGTTACATATCTATGTTACTGTTAATTCATTTCCATTCAAATTTCATCACTGTAACACCTATTAAATGTACTGCTAACGTATTAATCGAATGCATTCATTTTGTTGCCGATTCCTTGTACCCATAACCAGGCTAACTGTATTACTTTTCTGTGGAAGAAATAAAAACCCCGGTCTTTGGCCACTCATGGAAGGATAGTTCAGAGACGAAAACAGTTTTCTGAGCTACTTAATTATTGGAACAAGATCCATTTTGAAGATCAATTAACTGGATTCGAATATTGGAAAGGTTCGATCGCAGAAGAAATCTGAAAGGATAAAAGTATTTTTAATGTTGTGAGTAACTAAAGTGGTCAGCTAGAGTGTCTAGCGCTAACGATTGGCTGTTATGAGGTCTGAGGTCAAACTGTTTGGTTTGATTGGACTGTTCGTGTCTTCTCAAGCGACCTGCAATAAATTCTCAATGCTTCACCGCGCGACGTCACCCTTGCGGAGTCGCGAACTCTTACATATCTTTTAATATCTTGTTTTGGGGCGTTTAGGGAGGAGCTACCGCAGTCGGCAATATGAAGTGCGGCGTCATAGGTAAAATGTCTTGCTTGAAGGCCTACAATGACTACCTACACGGATTCTTGAGTCAGACTATCATGAATGAGGCGTCCTGTACTTCGCTAATAATAATTAAATAAATCACGCCCATAATCATTTAAATATGTAACATAAAATCTCCGCAAATGCCAAAAACATGTCTTGATGTGGGATGTCCAGCATTTATATAATATTTGATATTTCTTTCAATATGACTCGAATGTGGCCAAATCGGTTGAAAACCTTCGCCCCTTTTCTTTCTCGTGATTGACATTTGATAGACATTCGACAACAGGTGTCGGTGAATCCGTAGATGTTCTGCACGTTTACTGTTGACACAAAATATACTACGTTCTTAATTATTGATCGATACATTTCGTTTGTGTTATGTAAACTTTAATAAATTCGGATTACGGCTGTCAAAATGCCACTATTTCGCGTTCAGTTGATGTATAATTTTATCCAGAAATTCAGACGTTTGCGAATAAAACATGCGATTAGTTTCTACACTGTAGCAATATTGCACGTTAATGGAGTAGTTTGGATGGTGAGTGTCTTAAGCCGGCCTCACACAAGGCGACGGTTGCTCTAACGCGTTGCTCATTAGAGTTCCTTCAACTATGTGGCGTATGACTTGCACGCACTCTCGCACGAAGCGACGCGAGGAGAAACGAACCTTTCAACCGACACGGGAGACAACTCCGTCGGTACGTCAATAGCTGTAAAAAATCTTAAAATTTCGGCCCGTGGTTTTTATTCGTCATTTTGAACAAGTCGCGTGATTGCGTGAGATGATATCATGTGATATAGAACAACAATTTCATGGACTGGAGTAACGAGCTGGCGAGTTGAAGTGATCAACCGTTCAACGCGAATTACAAAATGCTCTAATTTCAATATCGCCTCTTCGATCGTGCCTTGAAAGGTCAAAAGTTCGATCGCCAGATCTGTACGGGCAACTTTTTGAGCTAGTTGAAGCAACTGTCGCCTTGTGTGAGGCCGGACTTTTGGACTTTTTTGCTGTTCCGATGCGTACTGAGCATCAGAGTAAGCGGATATAATGTTCTTTGTTTTGCGGTGAACGCTAGTCGGATGCTGCGTCAATTATGATTGTTGCCATGGTTTCTACACACATTATTCAGTGGTCACGAGTTGAAGGAAATGTACGCATCTCCACTGAAAAGCTTTTAGTCGCTTTGTGATCGATCGCCCGGTCGATTGCTCCGATGAGAGAGAGAGTACTAACCACGTTTCGATGTCACCTTTCACTCAAGCGCCATATACGAATAATGAAATATCGGTCAAGTCGGCTGGTGTTTGCTCAGACTCGCTCGTTACCTCCTCAGCCATTTTGCGCGCCGACTTGGATCGCGGCGGAGAATCGGCGCTCGCTTAACGACGCGAGGAGATATAACAATCGCAAAACGTTTAGCTGGTGAACAAAAGTCAAATTCGTCGACACTCGTGACAGAACAGACACATTCGCTGCTTCACAAATATGTACCAAGGCGCGCAGTAAGCCAAAATATTGGAGATTGCGCCGTTTTTTATTTGTGCAATGATCACGAACAGACATATTCTCGTATCCGTGTTTGTTCACGCGTCAAAAAGCCGCGGGTTTTTGTTTGATATATTAGGTGGTCTAATGCCGAGAAAATGATAAAGCACGCCGATTTGCGGCGTCCGTGGCAGACGGTCATATATCACAATTACGCCCGCCCGAACAAAATCGAACGTGACAATTATCAGGGCCATATTCCAATAATATTATCGACTAGTTACTTTGGTAGATACATTTCCGGCTCAGACGCGCGAAAGTAATTTATACCTCCTCATTCCCGACAACAGCCCAAAAAATGATGTGGTATTTTCAAATAGTATTTTTAAAACTTGTTATCGATTTTGTGTCACTTTTGTTTGCGGCACGAAAACACACAAAGAATATGACTTGCATAGAACACGAAATCGCTTATTTTGGTGTCGTGCGTTCAAGGCTTACAAATATGAAAATTTTTTATCGTGTTTGCTCTCATTCTCTCCGTCGACAATACTATATAGTATATCGCATAAGTGACAGAACAAATTGTTTTCAACATTTTTCATTTCCCATCTAACGTCACTTAATACAGAAATGACGTTCAAGGTCGAAACGTCGCGGGATTGCACATCGATATGCGATTATCGGCCTGGCGTTGTCACGCTTTGATATACCAGTAGTTCGGAGAAAACATGAATTAAAGTACTCATTACACCACAGCTAAGATGTGAATCTCGTCGGCTGCAAATTATCATAAATTAACCGACATCTATCACACTTCTGTATTATCACGTGGTAAAAGCCCCACCGATGTTAAAAGCGGCATTGGTACTGAAGTACCCTGGCTAGGAGATGTGGGTCGCCGTGTTAGCCATGTCGTAAATACGAAAATACAAAGGTAACACCTTTTTGACTAACTATATAAGGATTAAGACAAGCTTTCGTATATCAAGTATACTTCACCTGCACCTGATGAAGTATACTTGATATACGAAAGCTTATGTTAATCCTTATAGAGTTAGTCAACGAGGTGTTACCTTTGTATTTTAGTAGTGGCTAGGAGAATACACCTTTACACCTTTAATTCATAAAACATTGATTGAACAACAACTACATAACGTATTATATAATGTGAAGAATTATTATAATTATAATGAGTTATATAATTAACGTAGTATAAAATTATTATATGTAGCCATTAATATAGACTCGTGGTACGATTAAATGCTCCTAGTCGTTGATCCATATATGGATTCTTTCGTTTTAGGGCGGTCGCTTTACACTGAGAAAAAATCACGGGCGTTACGATGTGATTAATGGAAGGCGGAGTCCTCTCCCTTAGAAGCCTTTACCTTGATCAAAATATGGAATATTATATGTAGTAAAATATACATTTGGAACCGCTCTTTTGAGGCGTTTTATTTTTACTCGTTATAAACGAACCACCTGCTCAAAAATCTATTTTTTTCTTGCTTGTCGGAGAAACATGAAATTAACTTAGTCTCTGTATCGACAAATAGCCTGAACGAACCACCGACAACGTTTCAAATCGATGTGTAGATCTCCTCTCTTTATTTGTGCATAGAAAAGAATTTGCCTTTCTATTGGTAAAGTCGAAGGCCGAGAGAACCGTCGCTACTTGCTCAACATTGGTCGGATAACGAGCGAATCGCAGAGCGCCGTTTCTTCGTAGCTTAATCGTAGCCGATGAGCCATCCTATTTGTTATTGCGATTGTTGTGTAAGTGGAAAACTTTCTTTTTACGTTCAATCGCCGCTACACATCCAGGGAGGCGACGAACTACGTATTAGGTATCTCATCATCAATCTCAGCGCACTGACCTCTATCACGTACGTACGTTAGTGAGTTACACTGTAGGTTACAGTGAAAATCCCATCCCATGGTCCAGATTTCCAGATACAGGATAGATTACAGTCGGGTTTTCTGTTACGATACTGAGTTTTTTTGCAGAAACGTATGAGTACGGAGTTCTATATCTGATATTTTGATTATGTGGTAAACACTTTTCTCGCAAATCTTTGGTCGACCAGAATACCTCGGCGTTTATCTTCTGCATCCGCCCGACAACGGTCTCTGTCTCTGCGGTCAGTCGAATTGGGCTGCGTATCAAGCGAGCGCCAAACAAGGCCGAGACACACGCAATACAGCAGAAAATAATTATAGTGACATATATTCCATTTATGCGAACTTGCTAGCTTAGTTTTCAATGGAATTGAGCAACAATAAAATACCGAATCACGCCTGCGTTTCAGGTGACAAGCCATCGTTCATCCACTTAATGGAACGAGTATCTACAACCACTCACATGTATATAAAGCACTTCGTACTTTATGTAGCTTAATGAAAATAATAGATGATAGATATGATTTTTTGCCGAATATATGGAAAATGAGGACAGATCTATTATATAGATAGTAGATCAATAGAAAAAGAATATTTTATTGGATTACGTAATACTCAATGAGATCAACGCAATCTTAATATTACTTAGTGAAGAACATGCGGGTCGCTTGAACCGTTGCGTGGGCCTCGCGGCTCTTCACAATACTTGCCTGTTTCATTTTCCTTTTTTTATCTCTTAATGTTCGATTTGTGTGTGCCCGGATGTGTATGGCGCGGTATCGGGGAATACCTAGCTCCGAGTCATGGGTCTCTGTTAATCTTCCTGTCTTGTGTAAGAACCTAACTATTGTTTTGATGGGACATTTAGGGAGATCGTCCGAACTATTGATTGGCATTGGGATGCATGAAAAGCCGAGCAGGACGATATGCTGGACATGTTCCTATATGGTGAAGAAGGGTTTTTTTACGAGATGACGTTTTGGAGACTTAGGACTATGTGATAGCATTGTATTGAATGCAGGTGGCGATTCGTTATGCAATGTCCCGCCAAAATTGATGTAATTTTATTTCTTAACGTGAAAGTGATAAAATTTCTTTAGTTCTATTACCACACTTTTTCAACATGATTTCGTCGGCTTTTTTACATGAAGTAGATGGCACCTAATCCGCTCTACGGTTTTCGACGTATTTGTTATTTATATTTTTTCTTTGGCAATTAATTTGAAGTTTTCTGAGGTTGAGCATTTCTGCGAAGGTAGCGAGTTATAATCAGGGCATATTAAAATCCTGTGACTTTATTTATGTATTTTATATTGATGGCCACTTAATAAATATATACTAACTCTACGACCTCAAGGTAGATAGCTACTTAATGAACATATACTTACTTCACGACCTTAAGGTTGATGGTCACGTAATAAACGTATACCTACTCAACGACGTGAAGGTTGATGGCTCCTTGATAAACATATATTTACTGTACGATCTCAAAGTTGATGGCCACTTAATCAGCATATACTGACTTTACGACCTTAAGGTTGATGGCCACGTAATGAACATATACTTACTCTAAGACGGTTAGGATGATGGCCGCTTAAGAAACCTATACGTACTCTGTGACCTAAATGTTGATGGCCACTTAATGGACATACTTATACTTACTCTAGGACGGTTAGGACGATGGCAACTTAATAAACCATATACTTACTCCGCTACCCAAATGTTGATGGCCACTTAATAAACATACACTCACTCTACGACGTTAAGGTTAATGCTTCCTTAATAAAGATATACTCACCATACGACATTAAGGTTAATGACCACTTAATGAACATATACCTAATCTAAGCCGTTAAGCTTGACGGCCACTTAATGAACATATACTTACTCTACGCCCTTAAGGTTGATGGTCACGTAATAAACATATATTAACTCCATGACCCTAACGTTAATGGCCATGTAATAAACAAATACTTACTCTGCGACTTCAACGATTAAGGCCACCTTATAAACATATACTCATTCTACAACGTTAAGGTTTATGGCTCCTTAATAAACATATATTTACTGTACGATCTCAAGGTTGATCGCCACTTAACAATATACTGACTCTACAATCTTAAAGTTGATAGCTACGTAATAAACATAAACTTACTTTACGGCGGTAAGGTTGATGGCCACTTAAGATACATATACTTACTCTGCGACCTAAAGGTTGATGGCAACTTGATAAACATTTTTATTTATTCTACAACGTGAATGTTGATTGCCAATTAATAGGCATATACTTACTTTACGACGTTAAGGTTGGGGGCTACTTTATAAACATACACTCACCATACGACGATGAGGTCCATGGCCACTTAATGAACATATACTTACTTTATGACGTTAAGCTTGATGGCCACTTAATGAACATATACTAACTCTACGAATTTTAGGTTGATGGCCACCTAATAAACATATACTTACCATACGACGGTAAGGTTGATGGCCACTTACTGCGATGTAAAAGATGCGCGTGTTTTTCAAAAATATTTTCATAGTATGAAAAGCCCGATTACCAAGGTCATCCTTGTCTGAGCCGTCATTAGCGTTCCACCTAGTCGTCTATGGTAGTTAAGACGACAAACGGATTAGTCTCAATTATTATGGTTGAGAGATCAATCTAGTGAAGACTAGTGAGTCCGAGCAGACAGTTGACCTTCGTCCATTCACGCCGCTGCCCCCAAAACCCCAATTACACAGTCGATGTACGCTTCGCCAGGTCCGTGATAGATGATGCTCACTAAGGTTTGATTGTTGGGATTGAAACAGGAGAGCCTGGTCCGATTCCAGTTCTAGCCAAGTGTTCCGTATTTTTCCAACAAGAAGCGCCTTAAACCCAGTGTGTTCAACTGCGTTTGCCTAGTCGATGCATTGTGGTTAAGTAAGAGTTTTCCTTTTGACGTTGTCGTCCCTTCAAGCTTGGAATCAGCAGCGTGGGTGGGATAAGACTTGTCTACCCAGACTTGTAGACTTGCTGGTTTGACGTGAATGAGGTCAATTCATTTGTAATGCATAAATACCTTGTAGTTTGTAAGACCTCCACTAAGCCCTACGTGTCTGTAGGGAATGGTGGTATAGAGGAACCAATATCATTATCACTTACAACGAGATGAGAAGATAGCTCAGCGATATCCGACATCCAGACAACATGCGAAAAACTGCAACGGCAGACGGAAGCCGCTAAGCACCACACCATCAGCCTTCTGCCTCGAATTGTTATCGACTAGTCAACGATTACTTGATCTTCTACTGCGTTTGCTCTTCTACACCTTTCCTAAACATTAATAATCGTGTGGGCTAACGTCACCACTCATGGAGCGGGATTGGTGAAACGCGAAACGAGTAAATTGCCCGATATCTGAAAAAATAATGATAGATTTCCTTTTTTTGATGCGTCGCGGTATTGTGTGACACCCAGATCGATCTAAGTTTGACGCATATTTTATATACCAAGATATAAATCAGCTCTAACTAATAAGGTAATTCGCGTAACACACGTTTTTTAGAAAACCGGCGGTTTTGGTGTAATATCAATCCGAGTCGATATATGATAAAATGAGCCAGTTGAGAGTTTGCCATATGCGTTTTTCGATTTCTTTCATTGAAGGTCTTGCTGCATCTAGTTAGCGCCACCAAACGAACGGAAAAGATTACTGCGGCGCATGCGCAGTGATGATGTGAATAGCCGATAAAAAGCTGCATCGTCTGAATGCGTCATTTATAATTTATTTCAGGTAAGTCAATTTGCCTTTACTCTAACAAATAGCTCGTTGCTGAAAGCAGGAGAGAACTTTCAGTGACCAGGGCAGCCTTTTTGCCGCTTTCTCATTGATATTTATCAATTATATGGTACAGCGCCCTGTCGGTGACTTTTCGAGAGCGATTATTTCATTGAGCGAGACACTTGTCTCAGTGATTCATTGATTGAAACGGTTTTTCCTGCGAGATGTCGCGAGTTCGAATCCGCACGAATCGAGGTTTTCCCGCGCCTTTTTGGTGCATGAATATTGATAAAGATTTATCCTGAGGTCATTTAATGCAAAATTTCTTGAACGTGTAACAGAAAGATATGTTAAGTCCTACTAAGGTTCACGACCATTATTAAAGTAGCACTAAAACCTTGCCTTTCCTTTTTGCGTGAACTCGTGCCGGCATCGTGTATCGGTCACATCACACGATATAATTCTAATACAAAAAGCATTTCAAATATCTACCATTGTCGATACATAGGAATATAAAATGGCGGGGATCAAAATTGTCGGGAGAGTGAGTGAATGCGTTCACTTGAGATGTAAACCCGTTAGCACACGACGCATCAAAAACCGACATAAGCGCACGCAGCGCTAATGTGGCAGAGCTAAGGTGCTTATGCTGCAGAACTGCGACGCGGCATATAAGTCGGAAGAATACACTTCCGTAGTTGCGTCCATACTATCGCTGCAATACGTACATGATTTTTCAATCATTCGGGGAACTGTTTCGAGCTCCCATCCCATCCGATAAAAATGGCTTATTTAGCGACCAGCCGATAATCACATCAACGCACTGAGTGCTATATATTATCGCCGTGCTCCAAAACAGTCGTCGGATTGTTTGAGACTTGAATACTTTAATGACTCTGATGGTAACTTATATAAAAAATCACACGAGTACTGTTGTAGTAAGCACATTATTCCTGGCAACTGCACGTGCCTACATCGGCGACAAAGGCTATGACAGCGATCAAAACCGGGAATTGGCGCAG
>WURV02155054.1:0-16621 GCA_011762755.2 Epimenia babai
CACCCTCTCCATAACTCCTTGGATCACATGAACGCAGGCTTTTCCAGATACCAGCGGACATGTGATAGATCCTTAGGGAGCGGCGAGGTGATACGAATCGATCACCGAAGTGAACTTTGGACGCGACTTCCCCTCGGGTTTCAGCCTCACCCCACCCGTAGGCGCGGTCTTACTCGTCTTCGCATCGAAGAAGGAAGGGCACATTGCTTTCGCGCTGGACGGGATGTGTTCTCCGCACCGCCACCCATCCGAACTCACGAATCGAGAGTTCCGCCGACTTCGACGATGGGGACGCAACAACGGGTTTATATATTCTTCTCGCGGGTGCGCCTGCGACTTGCATCACCGGTCAACACCGCCGCCCGTTCTCGCGGAGCTCGCTCTACTGCTCCTTGCAGCAGGATATTCGCGGCGTTCTCGGCGGCGCGAGCGGATGCCCACTCACCCATAGCAACCACCGTCCCCATCTGAGCGCTCACGGAGAGACAGGTTGTGTAACCATCGAGAACGTCCATTCGGAAACCGTTAGCGGTATCTCGCCAAGCTCGCCGATCCCTTGAAGCGCTTGGTCGCAAGTCACCGCTCCGACCAAGCGCCGCCCTTGCCCCACCTCTTCAAACGTCATCACATCAAGAGAGCAATCGGTTGCGCCAGGTTCCGGCAGATCGTTATTCCAAATGGCGCCGGTCGTGAGGATCGACACAGTCTGAATGCTCATCGGTCCAGTCGTTCCGACGGTCAGACCCCTAACAATCATCGAGAGCAGCAACTGGTTTTCTACCTCAGGTGGGTAGAGGAAAAGCGATGTAGCCACCGTGCCGTCAGAGCTGCCGTGAACAAGCCCGCAACTATCGTCACCTTGAGCAGTTCGGATGAGTTCAAGCCCACCGGTAAGCTCAACCGTTGCCGACTCGAGGGTGCATTCGAACGCGGGAGGCGATCCACCAGAGCTACCGCCTGTACCCCCTCCAGATGAACCACCTGTCCATTGCCCTCCGCTGCCCGCGGAAGAAACCAGTCCGCCGGTCCCACTCACGACAACACCCCCTCCCCCTGCACTTGGCTCAACCCCGGTCGTAGGTCCAGTACCCAGGTTCCCGCCGGTTTCAGGCGGACTCCCCCCGATCCCATCAACGTTCGTCGGGGGTCCTTCCATCTCAGCCTCGAAAACACTCTCTTCCGCTTGCCCTCCACAGGAGCTCAGCAGGACGGACATCGCCATCCAGGCGTAACTTCGAGGATCGCCCCATCGCATCTCCCACCATTAGCAGCCGATGGCCGAGACTGCACACCGCGGACGCTCTCAGTGACGAGACGAAAACGGGAAGAACGCCATCTTAATCGACGGACCACAGATCAAGCACCTGACATTCGGCGCCACACGCCAGGAAACCGTTGCCACAATCCTCGATGGCGAATGGGCAAACGAATCCCGATGGATCACTGCTGCCCATGAAGCACTGACTGGTAGCCGTACAAATCATTGCGCAGCTCGATGCTTGTTCGCAGTCGAGATGGCAGCCTCCGTCCGGGCACTCCAACGTGCACTGCTGCGTGTCTGCACAGCTACCTCCACAAATGCCAGAACCGAAACCACTGACAGTCAGGGCCACACCGGATGGATTCTCAGTCACGCACGAAGCACCGTTCGCGCAATTGAAAACGATCAGAGATGCGTCTTGAGTTTCCACCAAGCAATCAGAACTTGTTTCGCAAGTGACCTCGCATTCATCAGTTTCGCAGCTGTAGTAGCAGGACTCACCCGCCCCACAGGTGCACTGCGTGTCGCAACCCTGAAGCGATGGGGTTGAACCACCGGTACCGCCACCTGGTGGGTTCCCGCCGGATGAACCACCAACCCCGCTCGCACCTCCGCTCGTCGAACCGCCCTGTGACGAACCACCAGCTCCCGGCGCACCACCACTGGAACTGCTCCCTCCCGACGAACCATCAACACTTGACTCGCCTCCGCTTGACGAGCCTCCCGTTGGACGGTCGAGAGTCACCGGACCGTTGATGGCGTTCTTTTCTTCTTGATCACGATGGTCCTTGTCCGCTCCCAGCTGAACGATTGAGCCGGGCTCCATCTCGGTACCGCCCTCTTCTTTGTTACCGTTACCTAGCCCCTCCAGATCGATCCCCACATGACCACAAGCCATGGTTCCGGCGAAAAGAAGCCACGAACCCCTCGTCAGCGGTAGAAAGAAAAGGCGCCAATACATGATCTAGTCAACCAGAAAGATTCGCGGCGACCTCAAGAAACAAAGCCACTCCTCTCCGACTCGATTCGAGCCTCGCGAGTTCCCCTGAGCGAACGATTTCTCGATTTTCTCAATGGTACTGAGACGGTACTTTCAACGCCGTGCTCTCTCTCCTGCAACGCATTTCACTCACCCTGTTCCTTGGAGCCCTTTTTCTCCTGCTTGCAACAGGTTGTGCATCGGAGAGCGACTCCATCGTCAGGTACGGAGCTCGAAAATGGGGGCACCGTTGTCCGAAAGCGTTGGCGTGGCGATCCTCGATCCGTTCTTGGATCCATCAATCGCTCCGGCGATCGGACAAGCGTTGGTCGACGAGTTCTCCAAAGTCCGACCTCCCCAAAGCGCTTGCCAAGAAGATCGTCCAGAAGATGGTTGAAGATCGAATTGTGAAGTGAGCAGGCACTCATTCACACACGAGCCACCTAAAAACTCAAAAACGGTGCCGCCCCGGAGGGATTCAGTTGTCCTCCCGACTGAAAAATGCGACGCCCCGCCCCATGAAGCACCGGTTTCTCGGCACCTTTGGTTTCGCCGCCACCCTGGCATTCTTCTCTTCTTGTTCCGGGGACTCGTCGACCACCGGTTCACCCGCTCCTTCAGACTCACCGGGACGCGGCGAAGGGGGCGCGTCTCCCGACGACGAAAGTGACAATACCGGGGGCACTGGCGGTGGGGACGAAAAGAAGTCCACAGGAGGGAGCGATGGTGGCGGAAACTCTGCAACCGGCGGTGACCACACAACCGCGCAAGGAGGAGCGGGAGGGCAAGGAGGCGACACCTCGGAGCCCACCATTTGTGGTTCACTGCAGCTGGAGACCACCCAATTTGCTCAGCCGATCGACATCATCATTCTTGTCGACAATAGCAGCAGCATGGGCGAGGAAATCGAAGCCCTCCAGAACAACATCAACTCCAACTTCGCGAACATCCTCGACAGGGCGGCAGTTGACTATCGTGTGATCATGGTGACGGAACATGGTCCGCTACATGATGAAAGCGTGTGCATTTCTCCGCCACTCAGCGGCACATCGTGCTCGCCCGTTCCTGCGGAACCGGCGGATAATCCTCCACGTTTCTTCCACTACGATGTCTCAGTCCAGAGCCACGATGCGCTTTGCCAATTCCTGTCAGGTTGGTCCACGGGGGACGCGAACGAAAATCACGCATCTGGAATTAGCGCTCTGCTCCGTGAAGAGGCCTTCAAAATCTTCGTCCCGCTCACAGATGATGGAACTTTCTGTAACAGCGGAGAACTGAATCTCAATGACGGAAACAGCGTGATCGGAGGCGAAGCAACGGCAAGCAGTTTCGACGGCGCGTTGCTCGCCCTTTCCCCCACACACTTTGGCACAGAGGATGAGCGAAAGTATCGCTTCGATAGCATCGTTGGCCTCGCCGACTTCGACAATATCGATCCAAAACTTCCCTGGTCACCAGAGGAGCCGATCACCACCGCGGAATGCCCCACGGGAGTCGACCCTGGCACCGGCTACCAAGAACTGAGTCGCATGACCAAGGGGCTACGATTCCCGATCTGCAACACGAGTGGCTATGACGTGGTCTTCAACCGAATTGCCGAAGGAGCAGTGCAAACCAACCGCATCCCCTGCGACTTCGAACTCCCGACGCCTCCGGACGGTGAGCTGCTCGCGTTGGAAGCGATCACCGCCAGCTATCGATCCGAGCCCGGCGCAAATCAGATCGAGTTAAGCCAAGTCGAAAGCGTCAACGCTTGTGGTGCGAACGATTTCTACCTCGACCCCGACAACCAAGAGGTACACCTCTGTCCATCCACTTGCGATTCGATCCAAGCTGGAACGGAGACGACGCTCGACGTTGACTTTCCTTGTGAAGAGTAAACTTCACGAACGACAAACCAGTTGCGCACGCACCCACCAACCTGAACACACAGGCGCGAAGGAATCTTTTAGCCATTCAGAGGTGCCCATTTGGGCACCTCTGACGGAAGCGCTTTGGCCTAGTGGCCGGATACCGAATTGGCATATCGAATAGGAATGAAACGCTCTCTCCCGACCTTCCTCATCGCCATCATTTCTTCACTCGCTCATGGATGCGGACAAGGCGACGACGCCTCGAACGATCCAAACGACCAAGCCGCGCCCAATTCAACGGGTGCTGGCGCAACTCCGGGTGATGGAGACGCAGGAGGGGATGGAGACTCCTTGAGCGGCGACGGCGACTCCACTGGCGATGGCGATTCCTCCGGGGACGGGGACGGATCTTCCACCGGAGACGGGGATGGCCTCTGCATGCCAGCTACACCCCCTCCTCCGACTGCTGGTTGTTTGGAAGAGGAAGAGTTCTCGCTCACCTTCCCGTGCGACGAAGAAGTGCGCATCTTGGCGATTGCCGCTTACGAATCAGACAAGGAGACGCCTGCAGCAACCCTTGAGCAGGTCGAGGAATACCTCAACTCAGACGGCTACCAGGGTCGTTGGTCCGTCGGACAACGTATTTCCCAGCTAACCGGAGGCCGAACCCGCGTGCGCTTCGTCGTCGACTCGGTGCAGTTACCAGAAACTCTCCAAGTCTACATGGATGATACGTCGCACACCGAGTTCCACGTGGATGCAGTCGAGGCACTTCAGCAGAAGGGCTTCGACTTTTCCCAGCTCACGCAACTTCCGGACGGAAGCTACTATCCTTTCTTCACGATCAGTTTAGGAGATTTCTGGGCAACGCCTCATGCAGGTTTCTATTTGCGCGTGGATGAGCGGGAATATCAAGGATACTCACTCACCTACTATGAGCCGAGCTACGAAGTCGGTGTGATGGTTCACGAGTTAGGGCACTCGTTGTTTCGATGGGGCGAATTCTATGACTGGGACACGGATACGCCCAACGCTGGTGTCGGGAACTGGGGACCTATGGCTCACGGTTTCTCTGGGGCGTACAACCCTTTCATTCGACAATGCAAAGGGTGGAACGTGACTTTCGATATCGCCGACGATCGATTTCCGCTCGGAACTCGCTTTGATCTCCCTGCGAATTCGAACATCGTATTACGCTATCGCACCGACACTCGCCCTCAGGAGTACTTCATGATCGAGGTCGTGGAGCGGAGCGATGTCTATCCGGATCTTCCCGATGAGGGGTTACTGATCTGGCACATCGACGAAAACATGGAACGGGAGGTGGCTGGACTTGGAGCTGATCAGCACAACAAGGTGGCTCTTGAGCAAGCGGACGGAACCTTCGGGATGGAGACCGATCCCAGCGATTTTGGTGGAGAAGGGGACGCTTTTCGCGCCGGGTATCGCGAAGCCTTTGGTGAAGCCACAACGCCCAGCTCCACTTGGTGGGACGGCACCGCCTCTGGGTTAGAGATCTCAGCCATCAGCGAGGCAGGATCCCGCATGAGCTTCATTCTCGGCCCGCCAGGAACCGAACAGGTTGGCGAAACCGTCACGCTTGAGCTTTGCGGAGCGGCCGTGTGTGAAGTGGAGTAGAATGTCGTGAGCCCTGAGAACCAGCTCAGTTCGACAGACGGCGCTTGTGAGCTCTCCTACGCCGTCAGTAGAAGTTACATTGGTCACAGGGCCCATAGTGGAACCCACTGCTCAAGCTCACCTCGACTTCCTGGGCGCGCATGGAGGAGAGGCCTGACAAACCCGAGTTGGACGAGTTCGTAAACACACCATAGTGAAGCTCTCTCCGAGTTGTCCCAGCGTTTCGGAAGATGATCTCCGGGTAGCCCACATCGTTCGGAATCGTGAAGCTTTGTGAGCCACAAGACTGTCCGTCTTGAGACACGCTTAGGGATGCGCTGAGTCCGAAGGTGTCCTCCAGCTCCAATTCGAAGTTGCCGACAAGACGATTCGTCGCCAACGTCATGTGGCACTGGGAGCTGAGTGGGAAACTTCCAAGAGAATGGACTGTCCCGCCGGATCGAAGAGCCACGACCGCATTCCCCGCCAAGAGATCGATGTAGCCATAGAGGCCGTCTTGAGTAGGCTGCCCTTGGGACCCGTTGGCTCCACCCGTTCCGACGGAGGCAAAATAGCCGACACCAATCGCGCCTTGAGTGAAAGGCTGAAAAGGAGCAGGGGCATAGGGGGAGACTCGCTGTGCCCGCACTTCGGCACGAACCTTCGTGATCGCAGTCGAATGATGTGGCTCTTTCGTATAGACGCCAAGCTTGGTCGTGCTCAAGTTCGCTAACTCAGCATAAGTGTTGACACTCAAGCAATTCCCGCCAGCGCACACGAGCTTGGAGGAGACGAAGTCACCGCTGTTGAACAGCTCGCTGCATGCAGGTGCGTCGTCGATGAAACCATCGCAGTCGTCGTCCGTGTCGTTACAAGAGCTCTCAGCGCGTGGAAAGACCGCTCCTTCACAAGCCTCCCATTGTCCATTCACGCAAGTCTCCTGACCGATCTGACACCGCCCGCGATTCGTGCTCGGCCCACAGTCCCTCATCGCATCGTTCGTACACATGCAGTCCGGATCTGCTGCCCCCGATTGACCGTCACAATCCAAGTCTTCGTTCGCCTCGCACGACTCCGGTTCAGGCAGAATTCCGCCGTTACAGGTACTCCAAACACCACCAGAGCAAGTCTGGGTCCCTTGCGCACAGGCTCCAACGTCGCTGCCGCAAGCCCGAGACGCGCCTGGAGAGGTACAACCGCAGGCTGGCCCGTCGCGGTTATCAACGATCCCGTCGCAATCATTGTCAACATCGTCACAGACTTCCGCTTCCGGACCTATGTCATCACATAGAGTCCAGGCCCCCGCGACACAGCGTTGACTCCCTTGAACACATGCTCCTTCGTCGGTTCCACAAGACCGCACTTCGTTGGGCATGGTGCACTCGCAAGGAAGGAGATTGCCATCCAAACCAACCCGATTGTCGACTAAATCATCACAGTTGTTGTCGATGCCGTCACAGGTTTCCTCCGCGCCCGGATTGATAAGAGCGGCCAGAGGATTCTCGAAGGGATCGTCACCACGCGTCGCGTAGCTTTTTCCGTCATCGGGGAATCCGCACGCGGCCTGTTGGGTTGCCGGATCTCCGTAAGTATCGGCGTCAAGGTCTTCGTAAATGAAGGAGCTCGGAGAATCGTCGACAACCCCATCGCAATTTTCATCCCCTCCCCCACAACCATCCGTCGCACCTGGGTTCACATCGAAAGCTTCATCATCACAGTCATCTCCAACAGCACCCTCGTATTCGGGGTTGGAGCAATCAGCGCTTTCGTACCCATCACCGTCTCGATCCACGCCGGTCGTGTTGGGATCGCAGTCTTCGTCGTGATCCTTAGTGCTCGAGCTGTCGCAAGATTCGGAGTTACCCGGGAAACGCGACACATCATCGTCATCGCAATCGTCGCCGCCACATTCGACGGCGTCATGCCCGTCCCCATCCTGATCTGGGTCGCTACAGTCCAACTCTCGGCATTCTTCAGCTTCCTCGTCACACCGATCCACTGAGCAAGGTGCCCTTCCCGAGGCGCATGTCGATGAACCGGAAGCAGTCAGTTCGCAAACTTCTCTCCCGTTACAATAGATCCCATCGTCACACTCACTGTCCTCCGAGCAGGAATCTGAGTTCGTTGCTCCGCCAGGCTGGCCTCGGCTGCTCACACGTTCCTGACCGCCACCACCACATGAGGAGACCAAGAAGAGTACACCCCAGACAAAAGCATGCTGCGGCCCGACGCCATGCCCTCGTCTCACTCCCATCCAAGAACGAATCACTCCGACAACCCAGCTTCTGTTTATTGAATTGGGATCAGGGCGTCTTGTATATTCTGCTCAGAATGCTGATGGGGTGAGGTTTCAGCCGATGAACGAGAAAACAGTGCATTGGAAGGTGCATCAAGAGGCCCCGTGCGGGCTGATCGTGGTGGACTTGAGAAACCATTCCAGCGTGTGGGACCTCAAACTGCCGATGTACATGGTTTGCGGCTCCCACCCCAAGAGACAGCACGACTCATCCCACGGCACGACCGGCGTCTACCGCGGCCGCCGCTTTGAACTATCCCAACAAACCCTGGGGCTTTCAGGCCCAGGCGAGCTCGTGTCCTTCCGCCAGACCAGCCCTCGAACAGACGCACGGGTGCTCCTCTTCTCTCCGGACAAGTTCTCACAGTACTGCGAGGAAAGCGCGAGTCGACTTCGCGCGTGCCAAGGCACGACGTTCGAAGTCGGAACACAAGCCTTCAAAGCGTTTGGCGAAGCCTGTGATTTGTTGCTTGAGGATGACCTTGACGCTTTCGCGATCGAAGACGCGTGGCTCGCGTTCTTGAACCAACTCTCGTCGTCACGGCCCTCACCTCCCCGGCACGATCACCATCGACTTGAAACATCGGTGCAAAGGGCCGTTGATTTCATTCATGACTGCGCCCAAGAGCGAGTGACGGCCGATCAGATCGCACAGGCTGCGGGTGTATCGAGGGCCCAACTCTATCGGTTTTTTGAACGTCAAGTGGGCATCACCCCTGCGAAGCTTCAACTTCAAGTTCGCCTGGGACGTGCGTTTTCTTCCTTACGTCGAGGCGTGAACTTGGCGGATACTGCGACAGAAGCCGGCTTCGTTGATCAAGCGCATATGACCCGTGCCTTCCGGCGTTCCCTGAATTGCACCCCTGGTGAAGTTCAAGGGAGTTTGAAGCTGTAGCGAGCAACATAAGGGTCAGTCACGCAAGAGGCTTATACGGTGGGTGCGGCCTCAGACAGACATTCTTCCCTTCCCCCTTGCTCTCTTCCTCCGGAAAGCCGAAAAGAGCCAACGCCGTGGCTGAATTTTTCATCGAATATGGTCTTTTTGCTCTCAAAGCATTCACGCTCGTGAGCCTGGTCGTCGTAGCGGGCGCCATCGTCATTGGCGGCTTCATGCGCTCTTCAGGACGAGAACGTGAGCATTTCGAGATCGTCAAGCTGAATGATCGTGCAAAAGAAGAGCAGGAGCTTCTGTCCGAAGCCATGCTGGACGATTTAGGTCACCGGCAAGTCCAGAAGGACAGAACGGCGAGCCTCAAGAAAGAACGCAAGGCGCGCAAGAAAGAGCTCGCCGCTTCGAAGAAAGGCGACACAACACCCCCACCGCTTCACCCCGACAGGCGCCGTGTTTTTGTGCTTGATTTCGATGGCGACATCGCCGCAACGGCAACCACCGCTCTACGACGAGAGGTCTCCGCGATCCTCGCGTTGGATCAACCAGCTGACGAAGTAGTGGTTCGCCTCGAAAGTGGTGGCGGGCTGGTGCATTCGTATGGCTTCGCTTCGTCTCAGCTTGCTCGGATCAAGGCCAAGGGCATCAAGCTCACTATCTGCGTGGACAAGATCGCGGCGAGTGGAGGTTACATGATGGCGTGTACCGCTGACAGGCTCTTTGCCGCGCCATTCGCAGTGATCGGTTCCATCGGGGTGGTTGCCCAAGTCCCCAATTTTCACCGACTGTTGAAAAAACACGACGTCGACGTCGAGCTGCTCACGGCAGGCGAACACAAGCGGACGCTCACCGTTTTGGGTGAGAACACGCCAGAAAAACGGAAAAAGTTCCAAGAGGATCTCGAGCTCACTCACACCTTGTTCAAGGATTTCATCACTACGCAACGACCAGGGCTCGCGATCGATCAAGTGGCCACCGGTGAAGTCTGGCTTGGTACGCGCGCCGTCGAGAAAAACCTCGTTGACGAACTTTCTACTAGCGACGAGTACATCGCAGGACTGTTCGACACATCAGACGTTCTCGAGCTTCGTTTCGAAAAGAAGAAAAACCTCCAAGACAAGCTCGCATCCTCATTGGAGACTGCCGCGG
Source organism: Epimenia babai (assembly GCA_011762755.2). Classification (NCBI taxonomy): domain Eukaryota; kingdom Metazoa; phylum Mollusca; class Solenogastres; order Cavibelonia; family Epimeniidae; genus Epimenia; species Epimenia babai. Next base: position 10,045 of record WURV02155054.1, read on the forward strand.
ATCGAGTCATCAGCCGGTGGTGGCAACGCGCCACTGACCACACGCCGACCGCTTAGCCCTCGGAGACTGAATCGCTCACGTCGCGATCTCTTCGCCTACGGAACCTCACTGCCAATAGTTTCGCAACATCGGATCGCGTTGAGCTAGCGCGACGAATCGCGACCGGGCATGACCCAATCGACGCTTCACCGTCGCCAAAGAACACTCCAAAGCTTCGGCAAGCTCCTTGTGCTCCATGCCAACAACAAACCGGAGCCGAAACGCCTCCTGCTCATCTCGCGGGAGAGACTCGACCAAGAAAGTCACCCGTTGGCGCAGCTCAGGCGCCCCTGGCTCGTCTTGAAGCTCAAGTTGGTCAGGTGGAACCACCTCGAGCCAGCTCAGGCGCCCCCGTGAGCGGGTGTAGTCGAGAGCTGTAAACACTGCGACACGGCCGAGCCACGCCTTCAAAGCCTGAGGCTCCTTCAAATTGTCGAGTCGTCGAAGAGCTCTCAGAAACGTTTCCTGGATCAGATCAGGGATCTCCGGGTCGCTTCCGATGATGCGACGAAGAACCGCAGTGACGTGCCCCTCGTAACGCCGAACCAACTCGCTCGCAGCAGTTCGGTCAGAGCCGCGCACAGCGCGCACGAGTTCGACATCGTTACCGAAACTCGTTCGCCCGAAGGCGCATGTTCTGAATCCACCTGGTAGTGCCTGACCAGTAGACACGTGTTCCATCGTCCGAGCCTCCTCATCAGAATGCTCATTCTTGCCGCACTGAAACTAGTGTCACACGAAACGAAGGAAATCCGATTTATGAACCGGTACTCGTGCGATTAGGAGTCGCCTAAAAAGATGCGACATTCGTTCAACATGACGCATAAAAACGACCCGCGTGAGTGAATGCTGAGCTCTCTTCGCGTGACACGGTCGACCCTCTCAAGACCTAGTCGTCTCCCACACGACACTTACACCGAGCCTGAGTGAACTTCTCTTCTCAGGGTGAAGCGAAGAAGCCAACAACGACCAAGGTGGAGCTCTCTGCCGTATCCATCGTGGATACGATCCCTCTCGTCGAGAAGAGTCAAGTTCGCCGAAGAACGAAGAACATCACCGACACTGAAACGCGGACGTCCTATTGATGATGAGCTCTCTTGCAAGTCTCGGTTCGACAAAGACATATGCGCACACGGCTTCTTCTTATTGGGGTATCGGGGGTGTGCCTCTCGATCTTGGCTTGTTCGGGGCAAGAAGGAGCGTCAGAAACGGACGGCCCAGGAACATCCAGCACGGGGAGTACTGGCTCGGGAGCGGCGGGTGGAGGGACCGGAGGACGCTCGAATAGCGGCGGGAGCACCATGGGTTCGGGGAGTACCAGCGGAGGTGGAGCAGAGAGTGGCGGCGGAAGTGCAGTGAACACCGGCGGGGTCCCGAACGGTCAGAACGATCCCTGTGATCCTGAGTTCGAGCCGACGCTCACTCTGTTCCTCAACTATGCCGGCGGAACGTACAAACATCGGATCCCCGGGGAAGGCGCCAATGACGTCGAGCGACGCACCTTCATCATGGGAGACGAATGCCAACGCGACGATCCTGAGCACGAGTACGCCATCGCGCCACTGACGAAAACTTGCCGTTTGGATGCTGTTCCGCCGAAGCCCACTGAGATTTGGTGGGGATGCGATCAAGGGACATGCCAAGGCCCACCAATCAATTCCGAGGATACTCCAGATGGGACTCTTGAGTTTGGCAGATGCTCAGAGCGAGACCTCGGATACGAAGCTGCCATCACTGCAGGTGTTCGTGACGCTCTGGCCCCCTACAACGTTCGGGTCGTCAGTGAGCGCCCGGAGCCAAGCGTTCATTACTATACTGTGCTCTTTACGATGAACACTGCGTGCATCGATGTGTACGGAGGGCCACAGCCAGGGTTCGCTGGCAATGCGGCAGTCCAAGGTTGCGGTATCCTCGACAACAACGAAGTCTTTTACGCCTCACAAGCGACGAAGTGGAACTGGAACCCCGACTTCATGATCAACACCGTCGCTCATGAGTTTGGTCACACCGCTGGTCTCGTCCATTTCCAAGCTGGCTTTATGGGCGGCATCATGGGTTCGAATGGTCGGGAATACTTGGACGGCTGTGGCCCACACGATGGCAATACAGCCTGCAGATCGATTCACGATCAATATTGCCCAGGTGACTCACAAAACGAACATCAGCTCATGTTGGAGGTCTTCGGCCCGGCTCCTGAGGGTGGTGTTTGGCATGAATCGGGCGTCTGCGGTGACTCAGAAGACGTCGAGTTCGAGTGGCCTGAGGTGATCGCGTTCAACTGACGCGGAGAAATAACACGAGTTTCATCGCTCCAACTCAGTCACAGGCAAAAAGGTCGCTTGGCGCGAAACTTTGCGGAGCGAAGGTCGGATTGCGAGCAGGACCTGCTGCATCGATGAAGATGTCCTCTGGCGCCGAACCATCTTCGGGCAATAGAACGATGTCTTGGGTTTCTGTCTGAGCTGCGATCATCCCCGACGGGCCTCACGACGCTGACACCAAGCCCTTGAACGTCGCGTCGAGAGCGAAAGCGTTGGCGCAAGTGTCGCCGGTTGTTCCATCGATTCTTGCTACATAGAGCTGCAGACCGTTGCCGCAGAAGTCGGAAAAAACGTACCGAACACCATCCGGCGCCACGGAAGGATATTGTGGATTGGGGATACGACCGGTGATGGGCACGACATCACGCACCTCCAACGTTGCCGTGTCGATCGCAATCAGCGAAACTGCATTTCCCGCGAGAACAACACCGTCTGCAGCAAACGCCAACCCGGTGAACCCAAGACTGCCCAGATTTGGAGGAGCGAGTTGCTTCGGTTCTCCGGAATCGAGGTCAAGCAACATGACCTGATTGCTCTGATTGGGATCGTTGGCCGGATCGCCCGTCACAAACGCCAGTCGATCGCCATCAGGCGACCATGCTGGGAAGGTGGCCCCATCGTCCTCCGAAGTGACTTGCTCCACATCGCCTGTCTCAAGATGGAGCACGTGAATCTGAAAATTACCGGACTCATTCGACGAGTAAGCAAGACGAGAACCATCAGCGGAAAACGTCGGTTGTTTTTCTTGCGCAGGACTCGCCACCAGCGGAACTTCACAATCCCTACCCACCGATTTCAGGAAAATGTCGCGACCTGCTCCAGTCGAATCAACGTCATAAGCGAGATAGTTTGACGGTTCAGACAGGTCACCATCCCGTCCAGAAGTCTCTCGTTCATTTCGTGTTTCAGCTGCACCTCCACAAGCTTCGAGAATGACCGCAGAACAAAATGCCACTGGACCCAGCGCAACGTTTTTCTTCATCAACATGTCTCCCGAGCGTGGCCAACGCCGTTAGGTATGACTGAGAAACGGTAGCTCGACTAGAGGTCACTCGAGTGTTCACCCGACATCAGACGTCAGTCGACCAACGACCGAGAAGTAGCCATTCGCCTCGAAACTTGGCCCGCCGTCCAAGCTTCTCGTATACGGAAGTGAGCATGCTGGGTCTGGCGGGGGTCGAGGAATATTGGAACGAGGTGCAGCTTTGAAGCACGACCTCCCAGAAGTGATGCCACTCAAGGAGTGGAAGGCTCTGTCCAAAATCTCTTGGGCGCGGCGCAGCACGAAAATGGGCGACATCGACAAAGCCCTCGAAGAATACGTGCGCGCCTTCGAGCAAGCCGGAACGTTGAGTCGACATTCGGAGAACAAGCCGCTCATGGCGCTCCTCGGTCGACTGCAGAACGCGATTCGCGTTTGGATCGCCGACAAAGAAAAGAAGAAGCTCTCCTGGGAAAAGTCGAAACGAGCGGACGCGATCTTCGCTCTCATTCAGCAAGCATTTCCGCCTTGGACCTTGGAGAGTGGACTCAATAAGAGCGATTGGGATGTCGTTCTCTATGTGGTCGATGCCAGTCGTCGGAGCTTCATCGACGAGGTGCTCTCGGATCAAAAGCTCGAACTCAAACTGATCATTCGCCTTCGGAAGTTGAAAGAGGCGTTGACGAAAAAAACCGGGGTCACCTCCTCGGTCAAGAGTACGGCCACAGAAGCAAAGACGCTGGGGAAAAAAGCGAAGACGGTCAAAGAGGGCGCCGACGAAATCAAGGATCTCCTCGCTCCTGCCATGGCCCAGCTGTTCTCGGCTGATCTCCCCGACATCGATCTTCCGGAACTCCCCAAACCGGGACTACTCCTGGCCATCGCGAAACTCTTCGACGATTTCGACTTCACCGACATCACCTTACCCGACCTGCCTGAGATTCCGGAGCTACCCAACCTACCCGATCTCAACATCAGCCTCGCGATTCAAGAGCTCCTGGGGTTGCTTCAGCTCCCGTCCTTGGACAAGTTCCTCGTCGCGCTCTCGGTCAAGTTGGAGCTCCCGGACCTCGACCTGCTCGACGGGCTCCGAATCCCTGACATCGATCTGGAATTGCCAGACTTTGACTTACCAAACCTCCGGGGACTCCTTGCTTGGACACTGCCTATTCTCGATCTGAGAGCTCTGCGCGAAGTGATCGACGGGATAAAAGTCCCCTTCCCTCCCTTGGGAGAAATGAAACGTCTGGTCGTCACCTTGCTCGGTGCGATCGATCTCAGTTTCTTGAAAGACTTCATCCCCCAAATCCCCAAGTTTCGTCTTGCCATCAACTTGAACATCAATCTCCTTCGCCCTCAGTTCGGGGAAATATTGCGGGGGCTGAAAGACTATCTTCCCAAGATCCCGCAGGTCGATTGGCCCCAGGTTGATCTTCCGCGGTTCAAGTTTCCCGATTTTGGGTTAGAGTTTCCCGACGTAAATCTGTCCGGGATTACGATCCCGAGTATCAAACCCCCAACAGTAACGATCCCGAAACTCTCCGCAGGATGGCGCTTCGCGCGAATGATGGCGGGGCTCATCGCCGACATGATGATGGGCGCTCTCTCCGAGATGAAGGACGCCTTGAGTAGCCTTGTCGATGCACTCAAGGATTTCGCTTCAGTGATTGCTGGTGCGCTCAAAAGCCCTCTCAAGGGAGCTTCGAAGCTCCTCTCTCAAGCAATCAGTCTGTTCCGCGACTTCATGGCTCAACTCTTGGGCTTTGACCTGATCGACCTCACTCTTTCCGCCGTCCCATTCCTCGGCACGATCATGGAGGGCGGTAAGTTCCTCAAGAAAACTTACGAGGCGGCGAAGGAGGAGCTCCACCGGAAAAAGGTCGAGAGCAATCGCTTCGCCTTCAGCGAAGAAAAGGAAGTTCAAGCCGCTCTTACAGCACTCAAGGAGCAATTGGCGCGCTCTCGGAGCGACAAGACAGCGGCCGCAGCCAACGCGGCCGCCACATTTGGAGCTCGACTCGTCGGTGACCTCACCGTCTATGGATCAGCCGTATCGGCGGTCACTGGACCTGCGACGAAGATCCTGAGCGCCTTTGTGACGGTGTTTCGCTTTGGTCAGACGATGCTTGAGACCAAGAAAGTCAACGCGTGGCTACTCGCACAAAAAGCTAAGTTCGATTCCACTCGTTCGCCAGACGATGAAGGAGAAACCGAATTCGAAAGTTGGGATGACTCGGAGATCTTCAACCTTTCACCCCTCATTGGTTGTTACCTCTTGGCAGTCTGCAGCACCTCTTCTGTAGTCGGCAGCTGCTACCAAGCCACACTTCGCTCGCAGACTCTCAACCTCTCAGGAGGCTCCCTTGAGCGCCAAGACGTGGCGATGACCCTCAACGGCATCCAATTCGGGGCGCCTGGTTGGGCGAAAGCCTACGAAAAAATGAAAGCAACCTACGCCGATCCAGTTTTGTCCGATGCGAGCCGATTCATTCGCGAATCCATCGTCGCCTTCGAGAAATGGGAATCCTGGGGAGCCGAACCAGGCAAGATGCACCAATTCACCATGAAGACGGGGATACGTGACGTGGCCTCGCTCAAGAACAGCATCTCCAGTGTGCTGAATGAATCGAAAAGCCCCTACATCTACGCGGAGGTCGGCGAAGAACTCCCCGACCGCGTGGGGAACGCGATTCTCACAGCTAAGGGCTGGGATCCCGATAAGCAACAGTATTACGGCACGTACAAAGATTACGACTTCACGCCGAACGGTTGCACCATCGTCTAGCCGAAACGTCGCGGCACTCTCAGACCGACAGCGCTTTTCTTCGTCGACGGGACGCAGCTCCCAGTATCAAGCTCACGGCGACGCACCACGCCCAATGCCCCCGGTGAGACGACGAATGCCGGCCAACCGAACACCCACTCGACTCATCTGACGAGGCAGAAGAATCACTCCCCATGGTCATTCCGGGGCCCGGCGCACCGCCAGTTCCTGGTGCCACCACGTTGCTTCCCCCGACACCAGAATCGACACCCGTTCCGCCCGTGGCCACGGAGCCCCCGCCACCAACGGGCGTACCACCTACTCCGAAGCCTCCCGTCCCAACTGGTGCAGTCCCCCCAGCACCAGCTCCACCCGTCCCCGATGTCCCCCCGGTACCCGTCCTCATGATCATACAGAACTTGCACTGAGCGGAGAGGTATGATCTAGGGCGCCCTAGTGAAGCAAGTTACT
>WURV02155065.1:0-16621 GCA_011762755.2 Epimenia babai
ATTGTAGAACAAGACCATGCAGAACAATAATAAATTATATATATATATATATATATATATATATATATATTATCTTAGCATCATGCGTGTATATTTATTTTGTTTATTTATCGGACCAGATGTATACACTCGACGCCTGACAGTATTGGTACTTTTCGATACGTCCATTGTCGCCAGGGTCGAGCCAGTTACATGTTATGTTTAAAATAGACCTGAGGGCCATGACCCGCTTATGGGGCATGAGGCTGCACAAACGAGGGCTGGGGTGAAATGCAAGACAGCGGGAGTGGCGAACTCTACTCGCGACACGCGTCGGCGGTACAGAAGTATTGATCGTATTGGTGGCGGTATTACATCTCCAGCGCTAAATGTCGCGCTTGCAGAGAGAATATGCCTGTTGAGGTGTGTTGATAAAACGGACGACGGTTCTCGGTCTAAGTGGATCTAAATGCGCCTGTCGGCTGAAGGAGCTCAGTCGGTGAGCGTTGTATCCGATGGTTTACGTATATCTGAGTTGGGATCGTATTCGCGGCTTATTTGGCCAGGGTGATGAAACCGTGTAGTCAGGGTGGAGATTTTTTCGAGGTAGAATTTTTTATATTTTATTATACTTGATTGCTGACGACGCACGCATTGTGACCGGAGTCCTACGATCAAGTCACACCCGGTCGGCGTGAATTGGTAGCGATATTAATGCGAGCAACGTCTGCCGGAGGACTACGGAAGAAAGACACACAGACCGTCGTACACAGCATCCTCAATAAATAACCGGTATCACCAACGAGTCGAAAGCAGGGAATGAAGCGGCGTCGTTTCCCAATCACAGCCGCCGTGGATGTAACGATGTCAAGAAATTATTGTGAAACGATGCCCAAATCCGCGCTGTCGCCCTTAATTACACAACCCACGCGGCCTATATCCGGTATTCATAACCATATTCTCTTGTCCGAAACGTCGATATCCGATCTTATGCAGCTCGCACAGAGAACTCGTAACCCCACGCCGCGCCGACAACACTGCGCGCTATCCAATAAAAGATTAAAAGACCTCGAGCGATTCGTACCATCGATTTTTCTCCATGCTCGGCAACAGACAGACTTAAGCTCGTCTCGATCGTTGGTGACACATCGCCGGGTGATTCAGCGCTGACGTCACGGCGCATGCGCACCGCAGCCACCGGAAATCACTCCTATAGCTGTGGAAACAGCATAAAATAAAATATTGCGTTTATTCATGGGCCTCTTGAGCTCTTTCAATATTCATGAAGTCATTTTATCTACACTAATTGTTCCTCGGCACAATATCATAATGCATTATTAAGGGACCGTCTGCTTCTTCCAGACTTCAAGCTACGAAGTAAATGCGTCAGTTTAGTTGACTCGCTTCCTGTAAGTAAATCAAATATCTGTATCGATCATGAGGTGTGAGTTGCCGCGTTCGTTCCATCGAGGCAGCAGTTGGTCAAGCGCACCCGTGATCAGAAGCGAAAGATCCCGGGTTCGAAACCGACCCGTCAATTTTTTCCGTGGTGATCCTCGGCAAATCATTCATCCCAGATTGGTGGTAGATCGACGCTTGTTGGTAATATGCATTTGTCGAAGATGCGTATTATATTGTATATGTGATGGTAATTAGGATAGCCAATAGGGTTCTATAAGTAACTGGAGAGAAATGCACAGGAAAAACCTATACCATGAGGGGTATCAGGGTATCAGGGGTATAGGTTCTTTCCTGTGCATTTCTCAGCTGCATTTCAAGCTATTGTATTGTATGCAATTGCATTTAGGCTGAATCGCCCCATTAACATGACTGTAAATCGCGTCTTGGGCCCTTCTAGTTGATACTGGCGGTTTATATATGTTATACTTTTCCTTCGAAGCGTGAAATACGAGAGTGCATTTACTAAGCCTCACAGGAATGGTTATGAACTTTCTAGATCTCTTCCACACGTCAAATTTACCGCACGAATCTTAGCGACGTGTGTGTTTTGTGTGTATTGCCATTACACGTGATTTCAGTTGTATTAACTGTGGATGACGTGGTTTAATTAGTGGCATACACGATGACTATCGATCTGCCCATCTGTCACCTAGACGCGAGCGCACGCACCGGGCCGCCGTCTCAGTGGGTATGTGGATGCGCGCGCTCTGTACTTTTACGTTTGGCCTGTAGCTCGGGTAACGAAAATGGTGGCTGTGAGTCAGAGAGAAAACAACGCATACAGCAATAATAGCCGTAACGAAACGAAAGGTACAGCCGACGGTTGGTTACTGAAACTGAACTTCCGAGTATACGGATATATGTAAATAGACCTGCTTGGTGGGAAAAAATGTTATCGTATTACAATTTAACCGAATGAAAGTTGAAAGACATCCATAGTAATAATCCGACTATACCAATAGATTATGATGACTCGGCTATATTGAACCAGGGTTCACAGACGAGTTGTATGTAGATGTAGATATATTCGGAATCATCCATCAGCAGGTTTCATTTTCATGCTTCAACTTATTCTTGGTCTCCATTTGGTTTTCGGTGGTCCATTAGTATGGTAAATGATGCAGAGGGTACAGATGGTAAATCTGCATGATGCAGGAGAAATTCACTGGCGATTTGTTCTTGCTAAGATTATTTTCTCGATTTACATTACTTGTTTACGGTAAATACAGATGGGTTGCTAACAATGTTTCGAATTGCTCCATCGGTAGGTCTTGTCGGATATCGTTTCGCTGCCGGAAGCGATGTAATAGTAACCATCTCGATTCACCGATATCTACAGGGTTGGCTGACAGTTGCAAGCATGGAATGACCAATGGGTTGTCTGTAAACGGTTTAGTTTCTGTCTACGCATCAAAACCACAAGATGGTATTTAATTTAGTATATTTTATTGTCAAAAAAATAAAACTTTTACACTTTGTAATAATGGTTATATTGTTTAGTGTCGAATATAAATGTAATAATATAAGGACGTCACTACCCGTGACGCTCTGGTTTTAAATAAAAATATTCACTCGTACAACGACTAAAGAGGAGAGATGATGCCGGCGACTGCTTGGGGACGACGCGTCCAATAGTTCGCTTACGCTTGAATTACTGCAAAGTGCCAGCAAACGGCAGTCACCCTTCTCGTGGACTACTGATGATAATATAAGACAATTTACATGTTATAATATACATTTTATATACATAAGGCGGTATATACGCCTTACACAATACACAAAAATAATAGTTATATTAAAATAGACAATACTAAACTCTATATATTTTATTTCATTGTGCAACACAAAAATTATATAATCTATATCGATGTATCTATTATATACATGGGAGCAATCCTGGGTCACGCTCTCTCGGTGACGTCACGTACGCAATAACTGTTAGACATTTTTGGGTTATAGATCTGTTATTCTCATTAACATTGAATGACAAAAATATATTCATTTATAAATGTTTTGGTACGGATAGGCCTCTTTGTAGTAAAAAAATAAATTAAATAAATTAGGAATATATCGAAATAATATATAATATTATATTGATGAGTTAGTTAATTACACGCTGTATAGATTAAGTATTCCGCTTACTACAATCATTACACGTACAGAGTGTGTAATTGGTGCTGGTAGTCAGACTGGGAAGTAAATTAAGCCGTCATACTACGTGTAACATTATAACAGAAATTACAATAATTGGAAGATTTCGAGATAACACATTTACAAGCGGAAAACAACTAGTGATATGTTAACGTTCATAAAGCCATCAAACTTGCGCGCACAATATAACACGACGTGACGGGATAACACGAGGTGATAAGGTGTAACGCGGCGTCGCAGGATATAACGCGGCGTAGCGCATAACGTCCTTTCATACCTTCGCCTTGCATATCGAGTAACAAATAACCGATTTAAAATTTACTTACTATAGTAAGGCCAATTGTTTTAAGTACGGAAACCAACAACTAAAACCGAAAATCACCTCGCAAATTTTATCTGATGTTCAATTTCCTAATTGCCGCCCACAACTGCCGGTATTAAGAAACGCGACATGACCCTAAAGTTTCAGTGATTTCAAGCTGAAATTGCTGCGCAAGCGTAAAACGGAAGACAGCGAGCAATATTTATCGGTTAGTTACGGCCGCTCAGTAGCGATATAGCCGGATGTGATGTATACAAAAATAAACTATCGCAGGACCGAGTCTAGGACCAAGGAAAACTGAATCGAAGCTATTAACAATACAGTAAACATTACATACTGTGTGTATATATAAACGTTGTGGTAATAGACGTTATAATATATAATAATCATTTTATTTTATATAAACTTATATAAATGGACATATACAGTAATATACTACGTTGTTTGTAATTCTATATTGAGTAAATATCGTAAATATATGCATATTTAGACCGTGATCGCGGGTGCACACACGTTGTGTGACATAGAATACTGACTCTTCATATATATATATACAGATGTGTGTATATATACAGATGTGTGTATATATACACGATAGATGTATATCGAAGACATACATGCGTACATGCAATAGTTGCCGTGACCGTGCGAAATCTTTTTACGAAAATGATTCTGATTTCTTTCAACAGAAAGGTGGCGGTGTGTTACGTAATTGTAGTTAGTCGCGGTGAGATAAAAGGCGTTAAGAAACAATTGGGTTTTACTGTAGAAAATGTGAAATGTTAAACGATAAAATCGTTAAAGGAACACCTCATCTAAAACCATCGAATAGACGAGCGACATAAAAGTGTGAAATGACATTAACAAAGGAAAATGCGAAATAAAGAGCAACAGATATTGTAAGTTTCGTTGTAACTTTTGATTCAGGAACAAGCTTAACGCGTACAAAAATACATTTATATAACTTGCTAGACACTTGTAGTAATAGAATATATACATAATTCTAGTAACAATATCTAAACAAAAAATCTGTCGATAAAACTGTCGGGGTGTGGGACAGATATCGATAACACTAGTGTAGGAGACAGGAGAAAGACACCGATCTAAGAGAAGATGCGGATGGCTTGCGTGACGCATTCTTTGCACAGGGGACACTGTCTCTCGACTGGCGGTCTCTCGACGACCAGGTTAGCGCACTCCATGCAGAAATAGTTGTGTCCGCAAGGTACGAGAGCAGCGACGATCTCGCTTTCTGAACACATGATGCAGTGTCGACGGCGAGGCGAGATTGAGTCATCGGTGGGACTGCAGGAGTCGTTCACCGGACTGTTGGATGACGCTGGTGTGTGGGGGGAAGACCCGGTGCTCGAGAAAGCGCCGGTATAAGCTGGTGTGAAGATGTTCATGTTGCTGAACGGAGAAAAGGCGCTGTCAACGCCGCCAAACATAGAGAGGGGGTCGCTTCTCAAGCGCCGCACGGACGTGTGGCCGCTGTCGGGTAGGTTCGTGCCGTTCATGTAGAAATCGTTGGAGTCGGTGATGGTGGGGGAGAGGCGGGGCGTCGTGACTGTGCCGTTGAGACTGCTGCTTCTGCGAGGGAAGTCGTTGTCGGTGCTGAACAGCGCGAAGTTGGGGTCGTGCGGCCACATGGAAGAGGTGGATAGAAGGGGGTCGTAGGATGGCGAACTGAGACAGTCTTCGTTTTCGCATGATTTCTCCGTGAAACTCGAGAATGCGCTGAAGGCGCTACCGAGTGCGTTAAAGTCGCCGATGACCGCTGAGTTCGTATTTATTGAGGGGAAGTTGAATACAGAGTTATTCATGTCCTGGTTCTTCTGGTTGAGAATATTATCGTTGCTGTATGCGGAAAACACGGATTTCGACTGCGGCCTTGTGAACATCGTACTGAAGATGTCCCCGGCTGTATTTCCATCGGCGAAGCCCGAGTCGATGCCATTCGCGTGAAAGTCATTTTGATCATAGCCCTGTGAATCGACAGTTCCACCAGTCCTCATCGCGATATGACTTTCGATCTCCAGTCGTGCGCTCTCGACGTTCTCTGGAAGACCTGTGACCTCGAAAACCGGCTCCTTGTCCCGACTCGGCGTGACGATGTAGGTATGCGTCTGTTGCTGGATGCGTTTGATCGTCGCTCCTTTCGGGCCCACGACCAGACCAACCACTCGGTACGGGACGCGCACTTGTATCGTCACCTGCCCGGGAGCGCCCGGGCTCGGTGGGCCGGGTGGAAGGTTGCCGTTTGTGATTGACAGCCCGCTGTTGCGTCGCGATGCTCGTATCTGACTGAAATGTTCAGCGGCCGAGAGAATTTCACGTTTAGCCGAGGCGACGTCCTCGCGTCTGCCCGTCACTACGAAAACCGGTTCTTCGCCACGCACGGGGGTCTTGATGTATGTATTTGTCTTTGCTCTCAACGCCTTAATTTTGCATCCTGAAATAGAAAACCGAGTACGTTATACACAATTCATATATAATGCATCCCCGATACATATAACATTGATCTACTGTTGAAATATACTCCCCAAGAATACACAGCTGCCGTCTATTCAATAGGCTGTGGATGGTACCATTGCGTTATTCACCCCTTCACCGGTGACCTTCAGCCGCCGTTTGTCTAACGTCCCGGCCCCCATGTGTGGACGGACAGCGAGTCGCTTACAGCTATCGATCGACGTTCGTGTTTTGACGGGCCTCGGGATGGGATGACTCAGATCCTTTGTTCGACCGGACAGCTATTTCATCGTCAGAGATTCACATTTATAGCATCTCCGCTTCGAACGCACCAAGAGGTTGACTCAAAATTCGGAATGAATCAACAGATGATCAACGGAAAATAAAATTAGCAACTTTAGCAAACATATAGAACCGTGCTATTGTGTCGGGTTCGTGATATGCATAATGATTGGTCTAGTGTATACGAAATGCGTGCATTGCAGCACGGGAATTGATTTTTTTCTTCGTTGCCAGGCTGTAACAGTGCAACGGCTGCATTTAGACGAACCGTGGTTTAGGCTACTGACGCTGATCGTGTGGCGCTGCATAGTCTGTGTGCGTATTACAGGGAATGTATTGGAACATGAATAATGGCACAATTATCAAGGACAGGCCGATCGATAAACCCGGGAAATTCACACCTAATATGCCCTTTTCGCTAGCTTTATTATTGCCGGATGAGTACAATACGGTACTAAACTAAAGATCGTTGGAGCGGCACTCCAACTACCTGGTCACAGCATCACAAGTAACCATGTCCGCATATTCTGTATAGTATTTAATTTACTATTTGATATGATAACCTAGTACGGTAATATGAAATTAGAATGCAGTATGAAGTACTACTCGTCGAGTAGTAAAACGATAGGAATAAAACACAATACTGTATTTCCTTATCGTGTATTGAAAGTACAAAAGTCGTGGACATGCAATGGGCGCGAACTCCCCCCCCCCTACACACGCGGTCGAGTTAGGCCACGGCGCTGGGAGAAGGACAATAAAAATGTTCAGCGCGTTAAGAAAACAAAGTGTCACAGCGCCAGTCAAACAAGCCCGCTTTGGGTAGCCGGAACCAATCATATGTTGCGTAATAAGACATTAAAGACGTTAAGCGAGTGAGTTTAATCAGAAAATCGTGCATGTTTTGTGGAATACCAGTTCCGCTCACTTCCCCATACCTTTAGAATTGCGTTTAAAACAGAGACAGATAACAAAATCCGCGGAATAAAAACAAATGCAGCCAAATGCGAGACGCAATTACTAGCTAGCAAATGTTACCATAGCAACATCTGAGCTTGATGTATGCGGCTACATGAGGGAATTTCTCGCCCAGCAATAATGCGTGGTATGCGTCTCGCCGAAGACTACAGCGGTAGTACAGTATACGAGTACTCGTTCTAATACGCGCCTCGAGCCGTTTAACCACGCCGTCTTGTAGCGTAGTATGTACTGGCATGATTGAACTGTATGGTTGCTTTACATATCTCGTCCAGTCTGAGTCTGTTGGAGGGGGTTTGTTCCGAACAGTTGGCAATGGGTAAACGTCGACGGAAGAAGCAATAATGGTTGGGGGGGGGGGGCTGCGCTAGTTGGGGCGTGTATGTTTCAGAGCCTTTCACACCTTTTGAGACTATTTATTCGTAAACGAGCTTTCGCGTATGTAATATGCTTCTTCAGGCTTATCGAATGAAAAGGAGTTGAATTTCATTTTAATTTCATTCGATAAGCATGAAAAAGCATATTACATATATGCTAAAGCTCGTGTACGAATATATTCAGTGTCAATGAGTCTCACTTTTTCTGTTACTTTTAATGTTACTTTCTGTTACTAAGACTAATACGGCTACTTATATTATACATTTATGTATAAGTTTGAGAACGAAATAAAATCCTGTCTTACCCATGATTGTCCTCCGTAGTTTGGTGTCAAGTTAAGGCAACACTGTCGAGGCCAGCTAACAGTAAATACAGAAGCCAAAGTTAAGGGGGCGATCACTATCTCCCTAACTTATACTATTATTAGTACTGCCGAATTTTATTAACAGAAACTCGCCGTGATTTATTTAGTAGGACACCTACTAGGGATGGCCGAACAAAGAACGCACGTGGACGTCGGTGGGCTACATCACAGACGTATTGTATATGTACTTATATACCTGTAAACCAACTATACAAGTCAACAATACACGCGCAACGAACCGATAACGATGTCGGATAACGCGTAACGTTGGGCGGTTCTTGCATGCAAGATTGACTTCCTGTCATTGCGTACGTTTAATGTGTAATGCTCAGCATGTGTTGCTTAAAATAGTACATTCGATACACACAAAGTATACAAAAAACCAGCCGGCAAACGCGCGAAAAACGGCGTTTAAACAAGGCTAGCGAGGTTCTATTGCTACCCTACGATCATCTTAGTAGCGGAGGAAGTGCCACGTGACGTCATGGTGGTGTCACAAGATGGTGGTCAAGAGGTTTAGCGGGGATGTTACGTCACTGGAGGGAATCTGATAATGACAGGATGGGGCAGCCATTGTGACGTCACGGAGCGTGGGATTGACATCAACTCCCTCTACTATACATACTATCCATGCCATGTCAACTAATTACAGCAATTAGTAAATTCTACAATGTACTAGAAAACTCTAGAATGTACCAAAATTACGTACCTTGTCTTCCGACAATTTCGGCCACGTGTTCCGAACTTGGCACCGGAACACACTCCGTCATGTTGCTACTGCGGCTCCGTGACACTCCCCCCGAGTCGTCGCTGTGGTAACCCTGGCTGCTGGTAAACTGGTTGTTATCGTCCAAGCCTAGCATCGAAATGTTCGACAGTTCCAAAGCGAGTTGTTGCATGACGTTAGAGTTTCCAGTAATGTTACAATTAGAATTGACGTCCGTGAACATACTAGCGGGCATGTTTGAAACGACACCGAACGAATCTGTTGATAGCTTCATACGACTCGACTACTATAATATAACTATATTTATACGTATGTAGCTCGTCTGTATGGTTCTTATTTAGCTTAACTATGTACAGTATTCGTGAAACATCGAAACATCTGCTCGCGTTTTAATAATCCAGTAGGTAACGCCGCGAGTCGAAGTGAGAATTGTACGGGCTGAGTGGAACGAGTACGGTAATGAAAAACACAGCGAACTGCGCTGTTTATATGGTGGCGCGACGCTCAGTCGATAGACCAATGAACGCGAGCGTAGCAGATGTACCGACCGGAGTGGCACACACGCGCTATTGTTGGGCAATGGGCAGTGCGGCGAGCTACAGGCGTGCCAGGCCCCGAGCTGACCGCCTTGTTGTTTTACGCTAGACTACTAGAGTATTACGGCTAGCGCAGCCTCGTTACTGTGACAAGCCTGTGATTTTTACCAAAACTGCAGACATTTTTTGAGTACGGACCGTGTTTCTAGTTCTTCAAGTTATACACAATAAATCGAGTCACGCTATAGACCGAACCAAGTGGTGTTTTCAACCGTCTTTGTTCAACGTTCGACTAGACACAGACACCCGGCCCTACGTGTTTATTTATGAATGAACGGCGCGTATAGGAGTCGTTTCGCGCCAAATGATTCGGCCGCGTAAAAACACATGTCGTCCATACGAAAGTTAACTCAATACAGCGTTAGAGTTCGTGTCGTGTAAAGATTTAGGAACAAACTTATGGAATAATGTCAATGTTCGCCCAATTATAACACACAATTCCGTCAACAGTTACAGTTATGGACAACTCTGTTTAACAAGACAACGTGCTGGCAGTAATCACCCAATAATACATATGGTATTAATTAAAAGGTCCACCCGTACTGCTCAAAATTTACTGGGGGATATAAGTCAATTCCTCGAAAATAATAAACAAAAATAAAATTATCAGCCGTAGTTTATGGCACAAACTTCCATACAGCCAACGTGCATCAAATTTCACTTTCAAATCATATGGGAAATCAGATAACATAACTACTCAAAATTTACTGGGGATATAAGTCAATTACTCGAAAATAATATACAAAAATAAAATTATGGGCCCTAGTTTATGGAGCAAACTTCCATACAGCCAACGTGCATCAAATTTCACTTTAAAATCATAGGCGAAATCAGAAAACATAACTACTCAAAATTTACTGGGGATATAAGTCAATTACTCGAAAATAATATACAAAAATAAAATTATGGGCCATAGCTTATGGAGCAAACTTCCATACAGCCAACGTGCATCAAACTCATTTTCAAATCATAGGCGAAATCAGAAAACATATTTTTACCCATATGTACAATCATGTGAGTTTACTAATTTATAAGACGTGTTTCACTTATCGTTTGAGGTTTTTAATTGTACAGCACAAATGAGATACTGTTGTGCTTAATAATTAAATTACCATTAGGGCTACCATAAAAACGCAGTTGACAAAGTATTCCTTCCACTCTTTATTTGACTCTATGGATCATCACGCAGTCACTCACTTCGCCATTTTTTATAATAATTTATACCAAAAGAGATAACATGTTAGACTGTTAATATAACGATGCACACGAGAATTGTGATTAGTAGCCTTCATTCTACATTAATTTCGTACATATTACTGCATTATTTAAATGAAACAGCGTAAAAATTATTTGAATGAAATCAACGAGACAACTATAGAGTTGGTATAGTGAGCCATTTTATCATTTTTTTTTCTAATACTCTATATTCATTTTATTTATTTATATATTTTATAATTATTATCTATGAAACAAAAAGATCCAGCGTGAATTCTTTCTATTAAATAGGTGGGTGATCCCAGCATATGTTGACGAATATTTTTTACTTGACTACTTGACTATTTTCCCAAGCTTGCCCAAGTTGCGGGCCTGTAGAATTGATGACTTCAAAGCGATAAGTCATCCCTGGCAGGCATCCCCCAAACGCCTCTAATTAGTCGAGATTGCATTTAACGCGACTTTCTGTTGGTCCCGCGGCGCTACTGTCTGTTGGATGGATTCAGCGTCTACGAGCTGACCACCGGTGTAATGTGTTGACCATCTGTTCGGGTGATGCTGACCCTGGCGCGAATCGCGCCGACAATAAACTGGAGAGCGGGAGATGACGCTATCCGCTGTCCTGTTATAATGGCTGTTTCAAAAATGCACTTTAACAGTATTGGTTTAAAATCGAGTTGGACTGGTGCATCGTTGAAAGAGTGTATAGTTGGACGCGTGTATCTTTGGGTGACTGTATCGATGGACGAGCGATTCGTTGGGCGAGTGTATTGTTGGATGACTCTATCGTTAGATGAGTGTATAGTTGGATGAGTGTATCGTTAGACGAGTGTATCGTTGGATGAGTGTATAGTTGGATGAGTGTATCGTTGGATGAGTGTATAGTTGGATGAGTGTATCGTTGGATGAGTGTATAGTTGGATGAGTGTATCGTTAGTCGAGTGCATAGTTGGATGAGCGGATCGTTGTATGAATTTATTTATCGATCCATAAATCATACTCTTACGCTAGGCGCACATGCAATTCACGTTCGTAATGAAACAACGTATCGGCATTTAGTTGGCAGGCGATCTCCATTCAGCCTTCGAATAAGCCCACTGTTTTGTTTTTATGCTAAAGAGATTCATCGTCAGACAAAAATTCATTATTAAAAAGCGGAAAAAACAATGTTTGGGATATTAATTGTATGGAAAATGCGGGATGGGCCCAGTTTGGCACGATCTGCCGCACCCCCATTTCCAACAGATCGCTCGTGGCGTAAGTGTGATTAGGCATTGTGGCCTAACGTGTTTTGTCAACGGCGCACAAGGGAGTACATTGTCCAGCAATAATTGTACTCGCCACCGTCCACTGTCATGGGCGTAATAAGCAATCGGGACCATTGTTAGACGTCACTGTAACTTCGGAGAGACAGAACAGCGCCGCCTCCAGGGACCCATACCTATATTGCTACACTGGCATTGTCCACCATGGATGTTTTATCGCGCTATAATAACCCTTTGGCTTGACAGCATCCCTGCCACGATCCGCAAATATGCCACAAATAACAACAATAAGAGTTGGAGAGAAATGCGCAGGAAAAAACCTTTACCCCTGATGGGACTCGAACCCACGACCCCCGGATAACCGGGTTTTTTCCTGTGCATTTCTCTCCAGCTATATATAGAACCGCATTGGCTACCATAATTACGATCAACAATGATAGTGACTTCTAACCGCCGAGTCACGCGTAGAATTTGTTTGATGCATCAAATATTAGGTGTTTGTGTAAAAAACGGTTACATTCTACGCAGTAGCAAACGGAAAAGTCTTAAGCTAGACATTTATGCACCGATGTCCAGGCTTTGGATATGTCTAATATTGCAAGTATGTGGCCAGGCTTAAGTTTACTTCAGAGTTTGTTTCGGATTTCCATAACCCAACGCGGTCTCTTTCACAGTCACACACACACACACACACACACAAACAAACATACAAACACACACACGATCTCACTCGCATATTTTCAAAGATATATAAAGCACACACAAACGCACAAACACAGACAGCACGACTATATGTACTACTATTATATCTGTGGCCCATGCGACAGTCGTTGAAAACTCATCCACTTTATGTGGACACAAATGGCCGCATCACAGACGGATCCGTTTTCCGCGAAAGTAAATCAATAGAACGTGGCTATGTTACCATCGTCATTTCTTTAAACTCACTGCCAATTTCCATATTCGTTACGCATATAGCTTATGTTTTGAGGAGTCCGGCAAATTTTTCGATTCTCACTTTAAAAATCACTTATTTTACTCGTTATATAAAAAAGCGAGAAACCGGCCACGTGACGCCCCTCCCGAAGCCCTTGGGTACCGAGCTTTTCAATCAACGGAAAGGCCTTACCGCTAATTGCACATACACACGTGTAATTAATAGCAATGTAGGCAGGCAGCCGCAGGGTACTCGTCAAGCGTCACCCCCATGGTGTGATGGGAGCGGTGTCATCCTTGGGCAGATGATAACGCTGTCAACGTCCCGCCGAGAGGGGGAAGCGAAAACTATAAGAAAGCAATTAGAGCGTCTTAACTCAAACGGGCAATAATCATTTTATTATTTTCCCCGATACATCCGGTGACGGTTTAGCGGCGATAATCTAGGCGGGAAGTGAATTCTTTCGAATGATCAATTCACTAAGGTATTTACAGTAACAAAGAAGTTCGCGATATCGACATGCTTGTAACAGTGTCAGCTGTGTGTGTTTTACGCGAGGGAGGTACTGGCGTACAGGGCGCGGGAAAATGAGCGGCATTGAGCGCATCTGCCGGCCTAAATAATCTGCGGGTATTTTACTGCTGATTAAAATCGATCGAATGATATATATTCAGATTTTACCAGGCATTTACGACGGCCCCACGTACGAGTATACACGCGCTCGGAAGCAGGTGCGATCTAGGGACAGAGCAGATAAAGGACCCGCAATTTTCAAATTCATAATTTAGTATTTCGCTTTAGTTAATATTCGTAGCGTGTCTTTTATTTGCACGGCACCTGGCGCGTACAGAAACCGCCAATATTTATTTCAAGTTCGAGTTTAAAAATTGTAATATACGTACAACGTGTATTGCAACGCGAAAATATACACAACTGTATACAGTAATATGGAATGTAATCTTGATAAACAAGATCCAAATTTACATTGGCAATAAAAACAAGATACAAATCACTTATTACCAAGTATTGATACAGGGGAAGGTTTTGAGTTGTTTTGAATATTATTCTGAATTGGCTTAGTTGGCTTTAAATCACGATAGTGGATTATTTATAATTTCTCTGATACTTTCACTGATACTTTCACTGATACTTTCTCTAATACTTTCTCTGATACCTTCTTTTATACTTCCTTTGATACTTCCTCTGATACTTTCACTGATACTTCCTCTAATACTTTCTCTGATACTTCCTCTTATACTTTCTTCGATACTTCCTCTGATACTTTCTCTGATACCTTCTCTGATACTTTCTCTGATACTTTCTCTGATACTTTCTCTGATACTTTCTCTGATACTTTCTCTGATACCTTCTCTTATACTTCCTCTGATACTTCCTCTAATACTTTCTCTGATACTTTCTCCGAAACTCTCTCTCTCTGATACTTTCTCTGATACATTCTCTGATACCTTCTCTGATACTTCCTCTGATACTTTCTCTAATACTTTCTCTGATACTTTCTCCGGAACTCTCTCTCTGATACTCTCTCTGATACTTTCTTTGATATCTTCCCTGGCTCTTCACTTATATTTCTTTTATACGTTCTCTGATACTTCCCATAATATTTCTCTAATATTTACTCGGATATTTTCTCAAGTGTCTTTTCTGATTGTTACTGATATTTCTTTGATACTTTCTCAGATACTTATCCGTATTTCTCTTTGATAATTTTCATATCTTCCGATATTCTCCGATATTTCTTCCATTTTTCTCAAACATTTCTTCCTAATTTTTCATATAAATCTCCAAAGCTTAGTATTAATTGCACACACACACACACACACACACACACACACACACACACACACACACACATATATATATATATATATAATATAGTAGTTATTTATGCGCTATTAATCGACACGCTGTAACATGTACATATAACATATATACACGCACTGTACCAATTCTGTTTCAATTTCCTACCCAGTGGAATATATCGATTAACGAGTCCTTCCGAAATTTATATTCTGTACAATGTATACATTCACCATCTATACGCTCAGCATTCCGGCGTTGTCTATACCTTGGTCTAGACACGCTAGCGTACACAATTAGTCACTTATTAATTATTAATGCTGAAGGCGGTCGAGATTTAGAGGTAATATCGATTCGCCCCCTACTACACTATGGTTTGGTCGACTTTTTGGCAGAGATAGCCATTCCGAGATGACCAACTGATAACTGAAATTCAGTTATTGACATCTACAGGAGAACAATCACAATGGCGCTGATGTAGCTCTTAGACACATAACGCAAACGCTAATTGGCAGGGTACGATTTGCCCGTGTCGCAATCGCAGAATTTGAAAAGCATCGCCAAAAAATGAGATGCAAATTTCGAGTTATCGAAAGAACATTCATGATCAGCTATATGCTCCACTGTTTCACGATGCTAACACATTTTACTATTTCTAGTGCGATTTTAACTATTCAAACTCGGTTTGGGGGGTCTCATCATTGACCTCGACTTATACGACCAGTCGACTTATACGGCGGTAGACATGGTGAACTAATGTGTAAAACAATACGCAGGATCCTGCTTTTATACATAAGATTTGCTTACGTTTAACACCGTTAAAAGGCTACACCAAATTATATATGCTATACAAATTTGCATAATAATTTTATAACTGGCGATAAATGCACGAAAAAACTTTAATCGAACCTAGGAACCCCAGAAAAGTAAGACGAACCCTTCTCATTGGTTTAAGGATCGCAAAGAGCGTCATTGCTCAATTATTTACACGATTCGTCAATAAACACTCAG
Organism: Epimenia babai; assembly: GCA_011762755.2. NCBI lineage: Eukaryota > Metazoa > Mollusca > Solenogastres > Cavibelonia > Epimeniidae > Epimenia > Epimenia babai. The sequence goes on from WURV02155065.1 coordinate 15,957, forward strand.
TGGAACAGCCGACATGCGGCCATAATCAGCTCGATCAAGACAGCAAGCTCACCGTTGAGTGGTCTACGTGGCGAATCTCTTAATTATTCATCGCCCCCGATTGGAGTCGAACCATTCCGAGTACGTAGCTGTACCGTGGACTTAACCGCCGAGTCCTTACGGCGATCAAGACACACAGTCATGTACCTACCCATCTCACTGCGTCTGTACCGCTCTACGTTGAATAGAATTTGTTTTGTGTATATATCCTACGCGGAGATGTGGGTTCAAAGTGTAATGCACCTGACGAAGCATACTTGTATGCGAAAGCTTGTTACGATGATTGAAGCGAATAGTTGCCTCGGTATCTCGACATACTGTAAATAATCACGCTATCGTAGATACAGCGGAGTGTGTAACATGCAGGCTAGCCGCAGTCATTTGGAAACAGGAGGGTGAATGAGAGGTCATCTCATCTTCCCAGAGTTGATGGTTTCACTCTGGCGTTTTCCTGACCATGATACCTGAGTCAATACCTAACTACAAGCTAGTTTTGTAAAGGACCATTAATGGCATCGACGATAGGGTAATCTCAGTCTATTTTCACATATATAGGTGCATCTGCACACACGCATATACGTGCATGCGTACATACATATATACGCACATATGCGTACATTATATAT
>WURV02155076.1:0-16620 GCA_011762755.2 Epimenia babai
TGAATGGAAAAAGGTCAATTGTCTGCCCAGACCCGGTGGGTTTTTCACATTAGGTGTTTTCCCCCACCCGTTATAAGTGAGGCTAATCAAATTGTTGTGTTAACCACATAGGCTAGCTTTGTATAGGGTCATAAATGAAATTGGCCTACACAACGTTTACTTCGGTAGTCAGCCTATAAATAAATAAATAAAAATAGTTAAGCGGTAGGAGCACTGGACTCGTAACTAAAAGGTCGCGGATTTGAAACCACCCGCCGGCCAGTCGATTTTTCTGCAATGATCCTCAGAAACTCATTTATCCGCAATTGCTGGCATGAACCCATCTCACTCCAAAATGGGTAAATAACTCGCTATCATCTGTGATGGGTGATATGTTAGTGTCAAAGGTATGGTATCTGCGTTGAATATAGCTGCCATAAAAACACTCACTGTAAACCGCATCTGATGGGGGGGGGGGGGTTAGCATAGCGGTTAGGGCATTTGACTTTGATGCCTGAGTTCCCAGGTTCAGTTCCCGCTCTAACCGGTATACTACCTGTGCCATTTTTTGGGGTTGAAAATGCATGAAATCCACATGCCCATGGGGGTTTTGGTAGCCCTTGCAGTGTTATTTTTCTTATGGTTTTCCCCGCTGGCGTGCTTCAGATGCTCAATGTATGGCCTCTACAATTGCTTACCTCCCTGCTATGCCGTCATCCCATTATAAATAACCATTAACTTTTTTATATCCTTAGCGGAGTGTGCGACATACGTATACCATAAGTAAACGTTTGCTACCAGTGGCATGAATAGAAAAGGTCAATTATCTTTTCAGACTCAGTGGGTTTTTACACTAGGTGTTTTCCCCCACTCCTTGTAAATGCGGCTAATCAAATTATCATGTATTAATCACATTAATAGCCTGGCTTTGTATAGGGCCAAGGATGACCTATACAATGATTACCTTGGTAATCAGCCTAAATACATAGATATATACACATACAAACTGTATATGAAAGCTTTGGCTAATACCTGCGGTCTATGAATGTTGTACTTTAGCTCTTTACCTTTTCTCAGTTTGTAGTCATTATTACATGGCTCGTAAGATATTGTTATCGGATCTTTTCCAGGAACCAGAATTTTACTATTAACAGGATCGTACTTTGATGTTAACCAAATGTGATATAACTATTAGAAAACTAATTCGGGGGCGAATAGTAATTATTCAATTGAGATTAGGCCAAATAATGCTTATCCAGTTATCATTGTGATCCTAAAATACCCAAGTTTTTTGGTAATTTGGCCACAATAAGAATGGTTTAAATATATATATATATGTGTACATATGTGTGTACTGATATGTGTATACATATCTAATTATACTGATGTGACTATTGGTATGTGTTAAGATAAATAAGTATACTGCTGTATATACTGGTATGAATTAAGATTTCAAAGTGTACTGATGTGAGTATTGTTATGTGTATAGATTTTTAAGTGTACACATCTGAGTATTGGTATGTGTAAATATATCGAAGTGTATTGATGTGAATACTTGTATGTGTAAAGATATTGAAGTACACTGATGTGAGTACTGCTATTTGTAAATATATCCAAGTGTATTGATGTGACTGCTGGTACGTGTAAGGATATCTAAGTGTACTGATGTGAGTACTGGTGTGTGGTGTAACGATATTAAATTGTACGGATGTGACAATATGTGTCAAGATTATTGTGCATACACGTATGACCTTAACTGGAGAAATGAACATTGCGCCCTCGTTGAGGTCTATTCACGTTAAAGCTTTCCTTGATCTATGTGCAGGCTGATTTTGAATTTTTTTTAGATATCTGCTCCACAAGAACGATTGTATGCCACATGGATTGGGTAAGTCTTGGTGGACTTAACAAACGTAAATCTGGTAGTTTATGATTAATAAATCATTGGGCACCATTGGCAGAGTAGAGTAAGTAGTTAATGTACAAAGGTTTCCTCAGCGATTGTATACTACTCAAAACTTATTGGGATCACCCATATTTAAGATAATACATAAGTATAATAATAAGATATAATATAAAATATATGTATAGTACATTATGAATGCAAATGTAATTGATTTGCTGAAGAGCTTGGGTCTTGTTGACGAGTGGAGAGTACATGTTTCACATGTTGACCACTCAAGGCTATAGTAAGCGAAGCCCATACTTTAGTACCAACATTTTACTGCACATTAGCTCAGTTTGTAAATTTTACTTGGACTGTTCACATTGAATTTCTATCAAAAGAAGTTTTAGTGGTTGTTAAGTGTACCTCTATCTACCGGAATGCCTTGAAGACAAAATCATCAAAAGATCTGAATAGAGGGATAGGTATGATCGAGGCTAGCATGTCCCAGCGACATGTGGCTCAGGAGTTGGGTGTGTCACATTCCCATCTCCCCTGCTTGGAATTGCTATTAGGCTACTGGTACAGCCAACAGATGACATGGTACAGGATACCACAGAGATACAACCCGTGCATCGGACCGATATATCACCCTCTCCACTGCAAGACACCCCACGTCCACAGCCTCAATCTTGCAGATAAACCTGACAGATGCATCAGGAGTTTGTGTATCTATTCAACCTATCTGGAATAGACTCCATTAATCAGATTTGAGGGGTCGCCGACCAGCTATACGCATCGTACTCACTCCACAGCACAGACAACACCGATATGACTGGGGTCGAAATCACATTACCTTGACCCAAGCCCAGTGGGATACTGTACTCTTCACAGGTTTAGTCTAGACTTCGCTGATGGTCGTGTTCGGGTTTGGAGAAGACAGAATGAGCGATATTTCGATGCTACAGTTATTGAACATGACCAATCTGGTGGCGGTTCTGTCATGGTCTGGGGTGACATCACTACCATGTTTCGTATAGACCTCCATACCATGTAAAACACGACGCTAACTGATGTCAGATACCGCCGTGAAATCCGTGACGTGTTTGTGAGGCCATTGGCTCTGGATATTTGTCCAGACTTTGTTCTGATGGATGTATCATCTTGTATTTTATACGCTGAGACAATAGTCGCATTGTTGGTACCTTACCTTGTTACCTGTACATGAAGTTAACATAACAGCGATTGTTATGGAGGAGTGGTTCGCAATTGCCCTCACATATCTGGTCGAAGGATCCAAACAAAAGTTTATTACAGATTGACGTCATACATGAATTTATAAAATTGCCATGGATTCTTTTTCATTTATATCACTGAAAATACACTATGTGTCTTCCAGCGGTTCCATTTTGGCTTCTCTTGACACATTCAAGAAGATGTGGGTGTCGAAACGTGAATACAAGGATGAGGGAGCCAAGGCTCTCCACCGAAAGACATTCTAATGGAAAATGTAATGGTTTTATGTTGAAAAGAATACCTGCACGAGAGCAGACAAGGATGGATGATCTAGTCGTGGAATATATCTTGTCTTTTATCGGGCTTGGGAGGACATTATGCCTCATAATGCCTTATTTACCACTTTATTTTAGCTAAAATAAGCTGAATCATGCATTGTGGATTGAGAAGATTTAAGATATTTGCTGAGATATGCCCAGATGTCAACATATCTTTACCGATAGGCATTTTCATTTTAGAGATTATCCTAGTGTCTGGTATGGTGGAAAGTTGCATACGTATACAATATTTATTACTTGAAGTTTTTATAGTGGCAAGCAGACAAACCGCTATATCATATATTAAAATTTTTTCCGTCAGCAAATTTGTGTTTTAAAAAATATAACATATTAATGTCCATCCTATATGAACATCTATAAGCATCAGTTAAAAAAATCTCATAGCCATAAATATCTTAGTGGGATACAACACTGTAAAAGATGACTCTGGTGATGACACAATCTTTTAACGTTACTGAAATTTAAAACATTCTGAAAATTTATAGGTGATAAATTATATTTTAAAAATAATACATAATGAAGATAATGTATTGTATTTAAAATTAATGGGGGAACCATAATAGTTCAACTGCACAGGGGCATCTGCTTCTGGTCCATAACCAGTCTGATGTGACAGAAGCACTTTTGTTTCTATGTAATGATTTAGCAATGTGAAATCGTCTCTTCAGTTTTACAATGTATGGCAATTTTTTTTACAGTGGGACATCGAATAGACATGTTTGTGTTGTAGTAATTTTGTTAAACTAATTTAATTATAGTAGAAAATGTGTCTTTATTGCCTACACACCAACATGATATTTAGTTTGAATGGGACAGGGCTGACTATTGATGTCTGTAGCTCCAAAAAGTCGTATGGATCTTGTAGAAAAATATCATATATTGGATGTAAAGAATAATGAAAAATGTTGAAATTTGAAAGAAGACGGAGGACAACACCTTTTAAGACTAACTTTAATTTATTTCACAAGCTTTTGAATATAAATATTCTTTATCAAGTGATCTGGTTTAAGGTTGTACTTGGGTGGTGGTTTTTTGTTGATGATTTCAGATTTGACTCGGTTGCGAAATGAAGAGATATATAGGTCGAGATTGGGATTCCTGCCTTCTTTCAGCGTCCATGATGACTCGGATTTTTTGGTTGCTGCCTGTGTGGTGGTCTGGCTGCTGGCATTAATACCTGTGTCTTCATGAAAGAAAGATTCTTTGAGTCTCAGTCGACGAAAGATGGCTTCAGTGTCGCCACAGATGCGGGTCTTGTCGTCGAGTGGTGTGGTGGGGCAAAAACTTAGGCCTCTCGAGAGGACAGTCTTTTCCGGTGCTGTTAGTTCTCGTGAAGAAAAGTTGATGACATTTTCTTCTTCAGGGGTTGGCATCACGGTTTTATGTGTTTTTGATGAGCGCATTCTGTTTGTTCTTCGTTTGGCTGACACTGTGAAAATTTTTATGATGTTCTTGTGAGGCATATTCAACCAGTCTTCTGGTTGTCGCTGTGTTTCGTATGGTGTTTTGGAACTGTGTCTGGCGAAGGTACAGCCTGGAGATGAAATGATGTTGGAGTTTCTTGGACAAGTTTTTACACATCTTGACGGACTGGTCGCTGCGGTGAGTTGCGAGTAGAGGATTTTTGATTCGGAGGCCTTTGGCAATGTCATTTTTCCGGCACTGAGTGAGGAATTTAATGTCTGTCTGTACTTTGGCGAGTTTCTTCTGAGAATTGAGGAGCATTCCTCTCATATGGCTGATTGCAATGTTAGACATGACGAAATATGTGGAGATACCCTCATTAGTCTGATACTGAATAAGAATTTGGAGGACAACACCTTTTAAGACTGACTATAATTTATTTCACAAGCTTTCGAATATAAATATTCTTGATCAAGTGATAAGTGATCGCTTGAAACCTGGTTGGAGTACTCCGGTACTAGTACTACTCGAAGTATAACTGCAGGTTGAAAATGTTATCTTGTTTTAGTGGTGGTTTGGTGCAGTTGTTTCGGTCCTCGCAGAATAAGGGCTACAGGAATAGCCATTCTACATTTTACAATAAACCATGTTAATGGTGTAAAGGGTAGGGCCGCGTTCGAAGAGCCATTATTAGATGAAGAATTACCCCTTTTTATATGGACCAACATAATTACTTCATTGATCCCATAAACAGTGGATCATACAATGCCATTACTCGTGATCATTGGTCACTTTCTTTAATAAAGACTTGAGGAAACTCAGAGTCTTTGAGTCAAGAGTCGCATCAAGGAAAAAACACAAATTTTAGGGCATGCACTTTCGGCAATTTGCATCTTTTGATAGATCTGTAATTTTGTCCCAAGCTTTTTCCATAATTACTCATTATTCAAGGGTCTAATATCGGCCAAATTTGACATATATATTGAAAGCAGATTTTGGAGTAATCAATGCAATGTCACCAAATGCTGTACTTGACATTGATGAATTACCCCGTTTCTTGTGGAACAGTTGTAGAACAGTAGTAGTTGGAACGGGATAGCTCAATGGTAGAGCGCGGGCATCCGAACCAGAATGGAGGATTCGAATGCAGCTATTACCATTGTGTTTTTCTTTTGTATCCTTGTCTACTTTTATCCGAGTGCCCTGGCGAACTTAGCCATTAATTAGTACTGGTAAAATTTATTTGTGGCAACGCAAATTAATATGCAGTGAACTAAATTTGTTAGTGGCTGTTATAGAGCTGCCTTTAAAGTGCAGGATATAAATGCCTAATTTACTATTTTAGTGATGGATTACTCCTTGTGAACTGGCTCGCCTCATGGTGAAATAGCGACGAGTAGTGGTGAAACCTGGCTATGCATTAATTCCGCAGCTTGCTGATACTATCGGCCTGATGGGATAACATTTTCACCACCTCATTAGTCCAAACCCTGAGGTGACACCGAAATCTTGTTTTACCGAGCCGGGATATATCCTCACGAAATACATGTCAAATATAGCAAATGCTTAGTTGCCTACCCACTTTCCTCTAAACATTTCTCTGTGATTCTCAATTCTTTCAACGATTCTCGGCCTTCCATTCTCCTAAATAAACTCCTTACCTCTCTATGCAGAGAGATTGTACCATAGACATTAGGGTTGTAGTTAGCAACTGAATTTAGAACTCATATGATATTACTTTGTGACTTTTCTGTCTTGGATTTACAAACTTTGTTGCAATCCAAAAACTCTTCACACTTTTCTATTTTTTTACAACTTATTTATTGGTTGAGGACTAGGACGCTGTCATAAATATATTTTATACTATGGCAAAATTGTACTAGTTATTGTAATAGCGACTCTATCATATTTTTATGAACTCCCACACACTTCTGGATTCAGTAAAAAACTTTGCAATACTTCACAATGCACAGGAACCTCAATCTTTAAAACTACACAAAATAGATTTTTTTTCTAATTTCAAAATCTATTAATCTTTTAAGAATAAGGGAGTTTTCTAGAAAACCATCAAAATATGTTTTTAATGAAATAATGGCAAATGTTATATTGAGTCAGGGTTTGGTAATATGTTTAATTATACAATTTCAGACATAAAATTCCAAGGCAGTAATAGTTACCTAAATTGATTGTAAGAAATAATCAATAACGTAAAATACCAAAACGTTTATCTAATAACCATTTCACTTATGGTCTACATGCGAAGTACCCCTTTTTATAGCGGAATTTATTTTTTATTCAAAAACTACCACGTGGAAAATTTGGTGTTTTTTTTTGAGTAATGGGGAATTTGTTCAGTTTTGTGTAGGCCCTACACTTGATTTTTTTAATGGTTTATCCTTAACATGTAATTTTTTTTAAACTCACAATACCCAAATGTCGTCACAGTGGTCTCATCGTATGAAACTCCATAACGGAATTATCATGGTGTCACCGCAATATTCACCTTCTTTAAGAAACCAACGGGAGTATACACCATTTCTAAATTAAAATAAATGTGATTTATGATAAATAAATAACTATTACATCATGACTAAAATATTTTATTGCTGTTTTTCATTTATATCCTCTTCAAAAAAGGACGTAACTTACGAATATTAATAGTAGCATGCAAATATGCACACTTTAAGCATTCGAAGCAATCTAAGTTCGATTGAATCCATGTCCAGCGTGGTCGATGGCCACGGTTGAATATTGACATGAGCAAAGAACTCTGCAGCGATACAGGTGCTGTGCGGACAGGCATTGCCATGCTGAAAGGTGTTTATTCCTTCACTCATTAATGGTCGAAAATGTGGTTATAGGATTTCGTCACAATATCTTTACTATTACATTATCCTTTATGTGCATCAGATTGATTTGTTCATAATCCGATATCGTACTGCAACCCACACTAATCTATCGACGTCTCGAGTACACAAATCGGCGAAGCTTTTATTTTGGAGTTGCTATGTTGCCTGCCGTCAATTTGACAAAGCAAAGAAGGAGACTTGTCGCTAAATATAACGGTTCTCCGACATCTTAAAGGCCGTACACGACGAGTTCGACGCGATTGTAAGCGCCCGTCTCTGATTACATCGAGTGAAATTCATTGCGCAATAGGGCAGCCCTGAACGAATTTCAGCAGCACGCGAGGGTTTTTCAACAATTTGGTCAGCTATCTCGTATCCGTGGACATGCGGATGTACTGAATTATTGCATGTGGAAGTTATAAACCTATACAGTAAATGACGCAATCACATAAATCTCGCCCATGATCACGCTATCTTTCACACAGACTCCGTTTCCTCTGCTTCCATACGACTAACGCATGATGACAAACGCATGAATACATTCTGTTTACGATAGATTGTTTGCGTTATGTACAACCTATCAGCTACTGATGTATGGTTGTTCTGCGGCACATATCACCATATAATAAAATAATTATGTTGCATCGCATAACATAGTAAAATTTTGCCTAGTAGAGTATGCTATAGCACATAACACTTCTGTCTTAACTCCCTTCATGTGAGGTAGACATAGGCTCCACGAAGGAGTTGATTAGGCACAGATCATTTATAGATTGTGCATTGGAGTCCCACTGCTTTTTTAGAATAACAAAGGCGAGAATTTATGCAGGAAGAAAATATAATAATAATAAGGTTAATCGTACCCACACCCGTTTTGAAAGAGTTTAGGGAATAAGCATTTGGTAAACATGTAGAGAATGTGAAACAGTAAACACATCACCATATTTACGCTCATATATATTAGTACAAGCATTTGAAGAAACATATGTATACACATACGTAACTACATCGTTATATCCATATAATAACATACTGTTCAAAATGGTGAAGCTTGAAAAGTTGGAAGCGCATATTCTAAATAAAAATCGCTATAAATATCCCCGTGAGACAAAAATCAATACTAATTACAAAGTCTATTCAATCTTATGCGAAGATAGTCCTTCAGTATAGGTGAATTCGCAAAATATTATCCTCCGAGAATTCTTGCCACTTTTATTACATCTAAATATTCTCCAAATTGCATTTTCTTTACTATAGAACTTTAGTTTTGACGATTTGGCTACGTCGGTTCTCCATGATTGAAAATATCGGTCCCTTAATCTTGATTTCAATAGAGAGAGGAGGAGGGAGCGAGGGAAGGAGGGAGGGAGAGAGAAAGTTTTAAGTTTGTACAAATTTTATAAAGAAAAAGGTTGTTGCCTCCTAGTTGGTTGATTAATTGTTCGATGCTATGATACCAGCTCGAAGAGAGCATGTTGTTACAGGAGCTCACGACGATCCTACTCCAGTACGCTATCCGCTCTAGACACATATGCGCAGATGTAGCGTGCTAAACACCACAGCCTCACCTACTGCCGCGTTACATCTGGAGGGTTTAACAGAATCTGCTTCAAGACTGAGCATTGAAAAGTCTCCATGTTTGCAATATGAGATTTGGAGAACCCCCATATTTCCGCCGCATACACTAGCTACAATGGGGAGGATCGTGGATTTGTATAAGTCAATTTTATTGCTGACCATTAGGTATGTAGAAAAAGTATATTACTTGGAGCGTACTTGGCCTTTCTCGCTTTGTTTATCAGTTTGTTTATATTATTTTTAAATGTGCAATTCGTATTAACTTATGTAATTCGTATAATAAATTGTTTAATTCGTTTCAATAAACTGTGTAATTAATTTTAATAAACTACGTAATTTGTATAAATAAATTGAACATTCACACCCTCCTTTATGTACCGTGTGCGCGAAGTGCTAGAACACGCGCGCGTGACTCGGTAATATTATTATAGATAGATTTGGCAAATTTATGTGAAGCCGAACGTCATTACGGACTTAGACGACTTCAGTTAGGGCCGTATTGGCAGAGTTCGCTATAAATATGGATTTATAGGATACCTAGATCTAGGGTGCATGACAACTGTGGGTGCCGTTGTGGGGTCACTTGACGCGAGCCGATTTGTACTTGAATATTCCCCAGAATTTGTAGCACGTGAATTTTGTAAACTCACGAAAAGGCAATAATATTGTATCATGTATGTGCGACTGACGTTTTTTACAATTTGTTAAGTAGCGCTGAAACTTAAATTTCCATTTATAAATTGTGAGTAATTTATACCGTTTTTTGATCAGCTTTATCAAATATAAGCAAGACATACATGCTGACTTTGTTAGCACTAATCATAATGAATAGCTTTAATCTATGCTACACCCCTACATCGAATGGCATGACCATCGCAGCGATGATTGGTCCCGGTAAAGTGGAAAGAAATGATCTGCTTCGAGGCCATTAATAGGCCGATATAAGCTCTTTAAACCTGTCATTGCTCTCAATTTGTGTTATCCAGTTGTTAGAGTGTAATGTGTTTCATTGTGCGGAGAAAAAACAGAATTTGTGCGTTATAATTTCTTTTGAATAAAGGCTTGCCGGTGTTGTCTAGTCATGAGAGGTTTCTTGAAGACATAATGGGGAATGTATGTGGTAGTTTTGCCATTAATTGTCCTGTGCATTAATGCTAATTGGGATTTCTGTCTATGTTTTTCTAGAGATTGCCACTTTAGACCCTTGAGCAGTGATGTTACTGTGCCTGGTTCTAAATGTGTTTAGCACAATGACTGGCTTTTCCTTGGCTTTTATCCGTTTGCAGAATATGATTAGATTAACAAGGCTCCCATACAGAGGATGCATACTCTAGCTGTGGTCGTGCAATGCTTTGAATGCTTGTACCCTAATTTTTTTAAGAGCAGTTCCACAAATTCTGCCATAAAATTTTGATACAACTTAGGGATTTTGATGCTTTATTTGTTATATTATGTGGTTATCATAATGAAAGTGGTTATGTAGTTCTATTCCTGAGTATGGGTGGTGGCCAACTTCTCTACGAATTTTATTATCAATGGTGTACTGGCCATTTGACATTTGTTCATTTCCACAGTAGAATTAGTGTGTGAATTTTTACTGTTAAAAGACATTTGTCATGTTTCAGCCGTTGGAGTTTCAATTTTTCAATATGAGAGACTTGTCAGCGTAGTTTGAAATCAGAGTTGAGATTACAGCTAATGTCATTAATGTACAGTAGAAACTTGAGTGGTTGCAGGATGGTTTCTTTGAGAATACCTGAACTAACTTTTTCGGATTTTGATCCATTCACTTTGACACACTGGGTCTTATTTACCAACCATGATTTGAAGTGTTACTTATTACATATTTTTCAAGTTTGAGTAAGAGTCGTCTCTGTGGCAGTGTCAAATGCTTTTGTGAAATCAAGTATAATTGCATGTATTTGTATACCATTGTCAAAGGCATGTATTATGTCTTTGCATCTTCTATTGCTTCCGAATCCATGCTGGTATTCCACCAAATATTTTGTGTTCATCAAAGCGTTGCATTACATGGTGGTATACGTTGTGTTCAATAATTTTGCATATGACAGATGTTAATGAGATGGGTCTATAATTTGCTGGGTTTACCTAGTTATGTAATTGTCATATGCCGCTGATATATTTGCTATTTTCCAAACAGTATGTATTATACCAGTGTTGCATGATGGTATAATGATGATCTTGGGATATGGAGCAACTTCATAAATTTTTACCATTGGCTTGGTTCAACTTTATATTACGTAACAGCAATTAGCAATTCACTGATCCAAGAAACATATGTTAACTATTTGTTTTGTTGTAGTATCGTGTATATTAGGTAAAAGACTGTTTCATATGTGAATGCTGATTCAAACTGTTGAGAAGTATTAATCTTGATCTTTTTACCTCCCCAAAGATGGCATGAATCGCATGACATAATGGCGGCCTCCAAGAGAAAAGTGGACGACTCTGCAGACAGTGTTCATACTAAATGCAGAAAGTCATCGTTTATGGAAAGTGTATGCTGCTATATACTGGGTGCTGGTATTCAGAAAGTTAGAATGAACATCTTTAAAAGCCAACTCGAAAAATTCGGTGGAACTGTATCAGAGTCACTGTCCAAAGAAATCACACATGTAATTGTAGATGATAAGATTGATACAGAACGATTGCAGCGACTTTTAAATTTGAACAATGATTCAAGTCAATTTAGTGACTTTTGTGTTGTCAAATCTCAATGGTTGAGCCAATGTTTCAAGCAGAAAGAACTGTTACCGACTAAATTATATGAAATATTGTTTCATAAGAAAAACCAGGAGGTTTTGACGTATTTGCAACAAGATGTAGAAAATGACTCGGTTTGTGCCTCAACCTCTTCTAAACGTGATTATTTTGAAGTGGATCTTAAACAAGATTATCCGAAAGATCTTATGGACAGTGCATGTGAAAAGCATAATGACCTCACCGAAATGGAGGTCAAGAGAAATACGACCAGACCTAAATACCGACATGGTGATAGTGACTATGCCAGTAGTGATGATGATATACCCACAAATCTTCCGGAAAGAATCGTAGAAGAATTACCGGTTGGTAGCATTAATTTTGTAAGACGTGAATTTTTAATTTGCTGCAATGAAGGTAAAATAAAAGAATTATTCTCTTCATCTGATAAATCAGATATAATATGTCGACAGTTTTATATATATTTTTATAGTTCTAGTCGTAATATGCCCCACAACATGTCGACAGTGTTATATATATTTTTATAGTTCTAGTCGTAATATGCCCCTTGTTACACTCAGCCCTGCAAACAAAGTACAAACATTCGAAAACTCAAATCTACAAATATGTAATGTCCCTTCAATTATGAAAAACTTAAAAACATTTATACTCCACCTTGTACCTGCAGATGTTCGTATTTTTTCTTTAAAAATATTCTTAAGAGCTGTTTATTGCAGAGGTATGCTGTTTAGCAAATATTGTCCTTGGATTGGTCTTGATTAATTCATGGTTTCGTCATTGCAGCTATGGGAGGTAACTTCTGCCTAAGTTTGTATTTTTGTATTTTATCTCCAAAAAAAAATTTTCTCAGGAACCGCTTATCGCAGAAGTCTGCTATTGGGAAATATTCCCTTATTGGTCTCTTTTAAATATGTTCATGGTATTGTCATCGCAGCTACGTAACTTCTGCCGATGTTTGTATTTTTTCCTAAAAAATTTCAAGAACTGCTTGTTGCAGAGGGCTGCTATTTAGCAAATATTGTCCTTGGGTTGGTCTTTTCGAGATTTATTCATGGTATCGTCATCGCAGCCTGGGGAGGTAACTTCTGTCGATGTCTGCATTTTTTCTTAAAAAATCTTTTCAAAAATATTTGGCCTCTTGTTTTACATAAAAGGGAAAAGGCACGGACAATTGCATTGTCTTGTTATATTGCTAAGAAGCGATTCTACGACAAATGTCTATAAATTCACTACGTGGGTTAATGGGTTATGAGTTGAGTTATACTAAAAAATTCATTTTCCATGAATTTTCTACTTGATCACCGTCAATTTGATAGACTTAAGCTAACAATTTCGTTGTTATTTCTCTACGTTGTGTCATCATGACAACTAATACTAACGTATATTACTGTTGATATAATGTTTGTATAGGTTGGTCACTGGGTGTGTGCTCACTCATCAAAGTCTCCTTCCAAAAACTTCAATGAGCATATCACAGACCAGTTGGAGGTAGGTTCAGTCAATTGAAATCGGATTTGATTTTTGTGTTATTTTATATTAGTTCTTAATACTGGATTGAATATCAACTCATTTCTTGTATCTTAGACCACATTATTGTCAACTATTGATGTCAGAGAATAAATTTTTACTGACATTTTCCAACCTTAAAGGTCTCGTCTACCCATGAAGACTATTTGTGATGTACATCACATACCTGATGTCCATCAGTCAGCTCTCAGTAGTCCGACACTCTTGGTTCCCATAAAAATATGTCGCAGTCGATAGTGCGTCTAGGCTCTTTTTTTTGGTGGGGAAATAATTGGGTAACCCAAGATTCAGCAGAGTTAACTTTCATTGGTTTGATTGCCAGATAGCATTCATATACTACGCACCTCTAATTGAAGATGATAATTACAAATGTTCAGTGAGATACCAAGAGACCAGGGAGTTATGCCGTAGGCAACCCTTTCATCAGCATGCCAAACACAGTTATATTGTTGGAAGTCTCCTGTAACACTGCACGGGGTATGTAGAACATAGATTCCCATGTCATCATATACCTATATATATGTAGTTATAGTTCCTAGACCCAGATTATATCTGGAAGTAGTACACTAGAATGAATATGCTATTAGATTTTTACATATTACATGCGCATGGTACACAGGTGTATTAAAAAGCATTTAAAAAATGCCGATTGATTTTTTACGGATTCCTAATAGCGTTTTCTACTGGTAGATAGTTGTTAATGAAGCTTTTTTATTTAACAATAACAGAACTTTCCAACAGTTTCTGCTAAATTAGGCCTACATAGTAAATGTTTACGGCCCGAGTATTTCGGGTTTAGTTTCCAAGGTCAGTCTCAAAATCACTAATACACATTAAAAATAAAGGATAAAAATTGAGGATTGTTATAAAGTGTATGCCAAAACAATGAAATTGACGTTATACTGACGTTATAATGTAACTACGTCAAACCATTATTACACAGGCCTATGATAGTGCATTTATAAATAAATAAATAAATATTAGGCATTTATATACCCCCACTCCATTCATGCATGCTCACAGGGTGGTCCATAGTAGACAAAAAATGAAGTTACAGTTAGAATAACATTTAAAGTTATTGTTAATGCAGTATGTTTATTGATGTATCTGACATGTCGGGCCGCTTCAAAATGGGAGCTGTCTTTAAGGCCCTCTTTAGTGCTTCAAGCACTTGTCCACCTCATTCCATCCAAGACGATTGGGCTGGTCCTTTCCGGTGAGGTTGGACAAGTGTTGAATGACATCAGCAAATGACAAAACACTAAACCGCTAAAAGCCTACCATGCCTAGGAAAGATCGGATGACTTCGTTGCTGGGACAGCGTCATCTACTATTGCCTCGACCTTGTTTTTATTCGTTGTGAGTTACTCCTTCCCAACTGAAAGACCAAGACATTTCATTGACAGAAATGGTCTTGCTACGAGTTTAGCTGTTCGTAATCTTGTCAGCACTCAGGTTGAAACTTTTAAATGCATACCCTGACTGTCCATATGGATAATTATGTCGTCTATATAGTTGGTTACATTCGACAAGTTGCTTGGACAGATGTCTCATCAGGCAGGAGAAACAAGGTGATGCATTGCCAAACTGTAAGGCATGTACCGGCATTGGAATAGGCTGCACAGACAATGAAACACAGTTATCCCCCTTGCTCATTAGGTTAGGTATGGTCAAATTGACAATTGTTTAGGCGATATTTTTCCACAAGTTGTAGGAGTAAGCTCTTCAAGTCCTTTACGCAACAGCGGCGACTTTGTTGTACCCAAATTCCGACTACAGAGGACTAAGTCGTCCACTGTTGTAGATAGTGTCTATAAGTGGAATGCACATGATGGTCGCATAAAAATAAACCCGTCGCTTACTGTACTCAAAGCTAACGTAGCCCCAGTTAAAAGTATCCCATCATATTATAAACATGGACATCGTTGGTTAAATATACTACAAATGAGACTTCGCAATGAGTGCAGTCAGCTTGCCCATGACCTTTACAGACATCATTTATGTTCTAGTCCAGCATGTTCATGTGGTGCCCCAAAAGAAGATTGTCAACATTATATCTTTGAGTGTCCCAATTATAATAGTGCAAGAACGCACTTAATAGCGAGACTGGCGGAGGTCGGGTTTAATTAACCCCTATCATGCTAGAACTGCTACTGCATTGGTCTAACGTCCTGTCGAACCAAGATAATCTATATATAGCAAACGGATTTCAACATTATATAGAATTGACCAAACGTTTTTAATAATTTCAAAAAATATACATCTTTGTAAAAACAGTCAGTATAACCTCCAATAAATGTAAATTTTTTTTCATAAATGGATAAATGTATAGTAACTGCCTCATCCTACACCATGGTAGTTCAACCTGCACTTAAGGCACTTGCACCAGCACATGCACTTCTATTGTTCCGTTTACTATAATTCTTATAGATACTGCTGTGAGTTGCTATCTTCGACTAATTTTTATATATTGTGTATGGAGAAGGCCTAGCTGAGACTCGAGTCTCGTGCCTAATCCGTATTCAGATTTTAAATAACATATGTTTAAAACAAATGCTTGTAACATGGAGAGTGCCATGCCGAGCGACGTTGCATCATCATTGTAGCTACAAATAGCAGCAGATTGAAGTACTGTATTAACGGTTGCATGCACCAATACCAATATAATATGCATAGTGTACATTTTTCATGCATAAAAGACACCTGTGAGAATCGAGGTAAATCACTGTATAGCGGTACACCGGTGAACCACACGCATGTTCTTATAGTGTACAAATAATTACGAGTGCTTTATGTTTTGCTTTTAGGAAATGGTTCATACATATGAGAGTACCAATGATAAATGGCGAGCTTATAGTTATCAAAAAGCTATACAGGCATTGAAGAAACACAACAAACGGATCACATCATGGGAGGTAATATGTGAGTCCTTAAACCACGAGGAAATATAGGAAATACGAGCAATCATTACAAGTCATACCCGTTGCATTAACACAACTTTGAAAATAGTAAATGCACAATATACACATTAGGAAAGAAATAATCATAAGAGTTCATATATATATATATATATATATATATA
>WURV02155087.1:0-16619 GCA_011762755.2 Epimenia babai
CCTAAAAGAATACTTAGAAGATATAGATTTTTTATTTGTGCTGCGATATTTATATTGATTATTCAGCTAGTTATTGGGTATCAATTCTATAGTATTTATCACGCTGATGAATCTGAATATGCTATCAACAGCGACTATTTATTGCCGCGTGATTCTCACTTTACCAATATTAATATTAATAAGAAGCGCGAGTATATATTTCCTGTCAAATTCAAAAGTCGAATTAATACACAAGGAAAAGACATCCAGGTAGCTATTTACACTTCCGACACATGTGTGCTATCACTTATACTTTTTTATACACATAGATTTATTTTCATTTAAAATATAAGTATACTATAATAAGCCTATGTAATAGTACCCTTTAAAATGAATAATTTTATATTCTCTTCTAGCATGACAATATATTACTGACAACAAATACCAGTGTTGCTAATGCTATCTTGTACCATCAATGACGGATGCATGACATTGCAGGTGTTGAATGGTGACATCGGAGATGTTGCACTGAAGCACCTGTCTGTACCAAAGTGTCACATTACCGAAGAAGAATCTCTCTCAGCAATTTCACGAGCAAAAACCCAAACTTGTAAAACACAAATAGCTGATACAGCTTGCTTGTCTCAGACAGGCAAGCTGTATACTGCTGCACTACCTCGAAGCTGTCCACTCAAAAACAGTGAGGTTCCTTTATTTATAATAGTTTACACCAAAATTCACCCTTCCCTTTCTGCCTTCTCGTAGTAATTGATGTCTCGGTAGATAAGTTCAGTTTATTAGCTTATAATTGTTTTGTGTTTTGATATTGTTGGCAGTTTTTGCTTTGTTCCACATTTTTTATTCATTAATTATGCTTGTACATTTACCTCTGGTAGTTTTTAAAACTGCATGAACGGTATGACTTATATCAATGACCAAGTGTATACACAGCCAGGATTGGGGACACGAGTATGTATCTACTACTGTACTAGATTACCATAGATTACATGACTATGTGTGATATGTGCATGACAATATTCCTGTCAGTGACAAGAGTACGTATCTACTATGTGACTTAATTAGCTAATTTTAGATGACATGACCGTGTATGACTTCTTTTGGTATCATTGGATATGCTATATGACAAACCTTTCTCATATCGCTAGGTATCGTGTTCAGGAGACCATATTAGTTGGTAACACAAATGTTCAACCATGTGTGTTGTGCGTTTTAGCCGGTGATGCGGGAGTTTACAGAGGATGCTACAGGGATGATCGCTACACTCGTGACCTAACAGGAAGTCAGATGATCTTCCCGGACAACTCACCCAAGCGTTGTATTGACTACTGCTTTCAAATTGGTGACTTTATTTCTTTTTTATCATGTTAATGTTCGGTAATGCGGTAAATTCGTCTATGGCAGTTGTTGGGACGTGAAATGACGAATTTTATATTTGACTTCAATTACAATTACATAAGCTAGCAGTTGGTGCCCGTTACATCATACATCGGACAAGTCATCGTCTTCCAGCCTGGGTCAAACTTGGAGGAATAAATTACTATTGCCCATTCGAATACTTACATAACTGACTTAAAGAAACTCAAACTGTTTTTACTTTCTAAAGGTAACTCTAAGCTTTGTAATATTGTTTCAGTATTTACGGTATCATAAAGCGCATGTGGATAAGTAACTTCTAATTATGCTCGAGAGAAATAACTTATTACATTACATTACACCTTTATAAATAGCATTTGGGTTATTATTGATTTGGTTATTTTCCAATTGTGACCTCACAGCCCACCTTTACAGTCACTCAGAGATCAATCTTTGGCTACATACTCTAGTCAATGTCATCAAGAAGTGTGGCAGAGACTTCATTGTACCAGATTAATTGTAGGAGATAAATTGTGCCGTATTTTGTAGGAAATCATATGTAGGCAAAGTCCCCATTAATATAAAGAGTTACTGAAACACTAAAACAGGCTGTCTATCTTTAAAAGTGTTGATTCTCGGCAAATTTATAAAGTACTGTTGAACTATTTAGTAAAAGCAATGCTAAATATGTGTGTTTTGAGGTCGCTTTCAAATTGGTTGACAGTTGTAAATTGTTGAATGTAGGCTGGGGGTGCATTGGAGAGGCGGGGTGCAGCAGCGTAGAAAGTACGATCCCTGAAATAAAGAGAAAATTATTCACATTAGACATAAAGGCATTTATTCCGTTGTACATGTGTACCGATATAGGTGCGCGGTATGCCGGTGTTCAGTACACTAACGAGTGTTGGTGCGGTGCGACCTACGGCAGGTACGGTGCCCTCACCGAATCGTGGTGCGCCGTCAGTTCGTGCCCGGGTAACTCGACGCAAACGTGCGGTGGTTATCTCACTAACAGGATCTTCAGCACAGGCATTGAATGTGAGCTCCTCAGTATATATGTGTATATAGAACGTATCACTTCTGTTACATTTTGGTATGGGCAGTTACATTCCTAGGATTTCACGTATTATGTCACGCTGACTGTGTATATTCGTTGTTAGACAGTTCTGCGCTGTCTCACTGTAACATCGTGGTCTGAGTCATTTCAGACCTTATGTCATGCTGACTGTGTATAGTCGTTGTTAGACAGTTCTGCGCTGTCTCACTGTAACATTGTGGTCTGAGTCATTTAATAACCGGGACATTCTTATGAAGATAAATTACTAATTTGCTTGTTTTGCATTCAAAACAAGTTTATTACAACATCTACAGGGTTGCATGGGTTTGTTGGGTGTCTGTTACAATTCCTCGTCATTTGGCAAACTGCACAATAAGATTGAAGGATTGGTGCATGAACTTCTGAATGTCACACTTTCCTGTGCCTGTGTAGCTACGAAATCCTGAATTAGTGTCAGTTGTAAGGGTGGGGATCCCCTAGTTCACAGGGATGAGCACTTTAAAGACCATCCTGAGAGCATCTGAAACATAGCACATCCAGAAGGAATGCCAGGGCCATCCAGACTCCTATGAGCAGATGGCGTTTTTATTCAAAAAACATTCACAAAGACCGAGAATTTATCCAGGATTGTCTAGATTGAGTTCTATCGATCTAACAAACACCTGCCCCAAAAACTTGCGGTCACTCACGAAAGATGTTAAAGAAAAAATTTTTTTCTTTGTTAACTCAAGTTTTAGACATTAATTTCCAGTTAAGATGTCACTAAAAGTATTTTTCTAAGCCGAAAAATTCACCCGATATAATATGTCGGGGCCCGATGTGTGATTTCTTTCCGCCATTTTTGCCCGTTATTTCTACAGCTCGTGTCCTGCGTGTGGTACCCATGACCAACACGACGTATATACCAATTGAAAATCCCATTCGGATCCTCTACCTGCTGACGCTAAACGGACGTGCATTGAGACAAATCTATCGTCTGTTTAGAGCCATCTACCACAGGGACCATTACTTTTTTATTCACATCGACGTGGTTAGATATTATATGATATTATTATTGTTGCGTTCTCCCGTTTGTCTTTTTCATGAATTTGTTACTTAGTTCCACATGGGTATGTTGTTTGCGCACCTCAATCACCTGGGTTAGTTACTAAACTAGTACATACTCAATCTTTTTATATCAGTGTCACACATTTGAATTCCACAGACTCGGTATTACATGGGATTCAGTCCTTAGATAGCAGTGTCATGCGCCACTTTCCCCGATGACATTTGTCTATCTATCGAAAGCTTGAATGCGATGTATAAGTGGACCTTGAACCAATATTTAACTTAATCTGGCATTGGTCTGTAGCTTAGTCATGCATCAATGTGATGGATAGATGGATAGACATAGGCTTGTCTGGTGAAGATAAGATGCTTCACATCATAACAATTTCCGAGTGGTTTTAGTTCCTTCTACATTCAGCTGACAATTCTGAGACATTAGTGTTTCTACAATTACGATACATTGTCGCTACAATTCTCACTATTGCTATGAGTGTGACACATCACTGTTACTATTATCTAGACTGTGATAATATGACATACCATTGCCATAATTTTTGACACATTGTTGCCACTATTTTGCTGCATTGTTACTACAATTATGACATACCACATTACCTAACTATAATATTGTAGTGACTTTCACTACAGAGGCAAGATTACTTATTCCGTGAGTTGAGTAAATTGACAACTAACTACTCCAACATTCGTATGGCCACTACGCGCTTTGCATCGATCTGGGGCGGGGCTAGTCTACTCACCGTACATCTGACGTGCCTTAAAGCCGTTCTCGAGATGTCTGATTGGTCATGGGATTATGTCCTCAACCTCAGCGAATCAGATTTTGCCGTCAAGTGAGTGAATGTATAAATCCATATTAATTTCTACACATGAGAAATTGAAAATATCTACGTCACCTCATACGGTGGATGGGATAGGGTTTTAATGACCAACACATCAATGCGTTGAAAAGATTGTATCTACTCAGGTTACCTGGCCATTTTGACCTATTTAAAGTCTCTGGGACACCATTAGCAGTGCACTTATGCATAGGTTTCTCATAATTATACTGCGATACAAAATTATTGAATATGCCTTCAGTCATATATTTACACGTAAACATTTTGGGATTTGTTATTTTCAGAAGTAACGAACAACTTGTGACATTTCTGACAGCCAATCGAGGTTCAAATTTTCTCAAGTCGCACACTTCGGACACTGCCAGGTATTATACTACATATTTTTTTACTGACGTGTCTATGTTTTAACAGTCCATTCACATTCATTCATCGTGTCTCTGATGAATTCTATCCTGTCAGCTCCATCTGCTTCCAGTGGAACTATTAAGTGGGTGATTTAATTAATGACTGCTGTGTGTAAACATATAATCTTCTTCGTCAGGTATCGGAATGTACAGGGTGGTCAACAAGTCCCTCCCCTACCATATTTTATTATCTAGTTGTTGCCCAAAGATCGATATGACACTGATGAGCAATTAATGGCTGCTATACCCGCTATATTTGCAATAACTACTCGACCTATTCTTAGAAAAATGTCAACACCGAACTCGGCGGCATATAATTTTATGCGGTGAAAATTACGGAGCACACACAGAGGTTCTAGACGTATAATATGGTTGGGAGGGACTTATGCACCTCCCTGTACTATGATCACATTTAATTGACCTGAATTAGGCTTTGGGGCAAGGTCGTGGCTAGATCATTGAATGTTGGATTTGAGTTTTCATGTGCGTGTTATGGCCAGTACACAACTTGCAGTATTTCTGGTCTTAAATGTGGGGCGGGGCAGCCGGGTTCCTGCGTGGTGGTGGTGGACCAGTCTCTTCCTTCGACCCTCTCTGGTCATGGAAGGGTCATGGAAGGCGTTGTTCCCTGTACGTGGCCGTGTTAGGAATTTTGATGACATCTCTAAAAACGATTCCCCCTCCACAGTCTCATCATCTCAACTATATATACGTAGTATATTATAGTGTATCCCTAATTTCTGTGGATGGTGCGACGCAACTAGACATGGCTACTCCAGTGGCATTCGGTGCCAGGAGCATCAACAGGCAGAATTCAATGAAGGACCTCCTAGACTTTACTTGGTTACACTTCAGTGGTGATTTCTCTACTCAACATGTATTCATTAAGATAATGTAGGCTGACCCTCTCGAGTGTCCGTGGCATAATCTGGACCACCGTCTTGGCTGACCTTTTCAGTGATGGTAATGACGGCCGTTACACGCTACAGTCAGTCCGGACTATTCGTATACTGTATGCGTCAATATCAGTCTCGAGTGTACATGGCTAATTCACCGAACTGTTAACGTAACTAGAATGGACCAAATATTATCGATAAAGATTCATTTGTCAACCTTGCGATTCCGACTGATCCGGAACATTCCGCAGGTTTATAAAGAAGCAGGGTCTCGACAAGACGTTCTTAGAGTGCGAGAATCGCATGTGGCGCCTAGGGAAACGCGATCTACCCACAGGCATTTTGTATGACGGGGGTAGTGATTGGGTGTGTCTGTATCGTGACTTTGTATCATACGTCGTTCAATCCACCGATCCCCTCATCACGGGTCTGAAGAACGTCTTCCGATACGCTTTGCTACCCGTTGAGGTAAGTAGTTGACTCGCATTATTTACCATAAAACCAGAATTTTAAGATATGACGGTGTAGGGAATCACGGCGCCCTCACCCAAATATTTAAATAACTTAAAATATAATGGCACAGATCAGATAGTGGCACAGTGTCAGATATAACATGACGCTGTAAAACAATGTTAAATATCACACGAAACATACAGCATATAAGAATATTAAGTAGTATTGCATTATAAAATAACCCAGTTAGAACTATCACACGGCCAAGGGATGAAACATGGTTACAAATAACAGAAGCAAGTCACTGTAAACTTAGCAAAAGGCAGTAGAAAAAAGGAAAGTTTTAAGTTTAAATTTAAAGGTATATATAGCTCTGTACATTTTCTAATATGTGATAAAATAGAATGTATATAAATATGACATCTTGAATTTTTGACTATGATAACACTAATCTGGTAGTATTGATAATAAATATATCTCCTAATTATGCTTGCCTGTATCTGGGTTAAAAAAGTTTTCTTTGCACAATTTGCGATGAATAAAGTTAGTTTAAATAGGTGACTAACTGTGCCTAACACAGCTACCGTGCTGTATACTGTTACCTGCATGCATTGTGTGTTGACAGTCTTTCTTCCACACGGTCATCCAGAACGGCGTGTTTTGTCACACGGTGGTCAACAACAACTTGCACTTGACGAACTGGCGACGAAAACAGGGCTGTAAATGTCAATACAAGCACATCGTTGATTGGTGTGGCTGTTCACCCAATGATTTCAAACCCGACGATCTCCCTAAGCTAATGGTAACGACATTTTGTGTTTCTATTCAGCTGCTTTATAAAGTATGAACAAACCCTAAAGGAGTCGCGGGATCAAAAACGAATTCTGGGACATTCGATCGATATACTGTTGTCCTAATGCCTATAGCAAGTGGAGCGATTTTATGCCAGCTTGTTTTATAATCAGCCATGTTTAAACATACATGTTTAACTAATGAATTATCTGACTGTATTTTTGGTAGAAGTGAACTGCGAGCAAGGGGTCCACACGCCTGATTTAATTTAAGATCACATCGATTGCCTAAAAGATCTTAGGGTATTTATTTTGGCACGATATTTTTGTGAAAGTACATCATGAGTGGCAAATACTGGAGTGAAACAAGGTGCATTTATATGTCCCTTCTCATTGTTATAGTTGGAGAATGCTGACTCCTGGAATAATCTGAGATACAGCTTAATGTTAATATTGCGTGGTTACGTTCTCCAGAGAACTACACCAGAACCCATTTTCTTCGCCAGAAAGTTTGAGGCGATTGTAAATCAAGAAATAATCAACACGTTCGAGAGCATTGTCTATAAAACTTCATTAAAAGGTTTGGCATAATTTGCAGTTACCTCTAGAAAATGCATAATGTTAATTGGAATTAGTCTATGTAAATGACCTGTTGTCGAAGCTTGCCCAATGGCACATTTCAACCAGCTACTTTTTAAAAAAGGGCATTTTGTAAAGATGCCTCAAATTTTTACTCTCTTACAGATTAATATTACTGGTATTTGATAATAGCTAAACTGACTGGAATAATTAGAGAATACTTTTCCAATGTTATAACGGACTATTTTTTTTAACCAGGAGTCTAATTTTTCAATTTTTTTCAGAAACAACCTATATCATTGCAGTCTCATTTTATTAGTAACTTTTATTTCGACTGGTCCGCGCGGCAGATGTGGTTGGTACGAGCAGCTACTGGCAGAACGAATATCACTACCTGGATCGTGTACACGGCGTCAACGACACCTTCCTGTCGCTGTACGAATCAATCATGCGCCTGGGCACAAAGTGGCTGTCCCAGTCTCGCTGCATTGTTAACCCACGCAGTCTACGAGAAGTCACATTGTTCAACATACACGACACTTTTCATGGTTTACTGGTAAAGTTCGTCACTGACGTTAACCAGGAAATTGAAGTACACGCTCGACCTTTGTACAAGTTTACCAACCTGAATAGTGGACTCTCCGATCGTCTCATTAGCCTCCAGGTATTTATCGAGATTCAACGCTAGTTAATCAACACCTTATACATTTCTCTGTTCGACAGAGACTGCCACCCACATCTCTATAGTGTGCGGCATGTGTGTATGTTATCATTGTTTTTGATGTCTCTACGAATGCTGGCATAACCTGTTGTCTGGTCTATTATACCCCTTGCCAGTCTGAATTTGTTATCATAATGTTTTTGAATGCAGCTGGTCTGGTTGAAATCACTGCAGTGCTCATCATAAGTCTGATAGTTGGACCTTGTCCCTCAGTCCACATTGGGGGAGGAAGCCCCCTATACATAACTACATCGTATAGTCCACACGGATCGACAAATTTAAGACAGCGACGAATTGAAGCAGGGTCTTCCTGCCCTCAAATCCAGCGATGTCACTACTACATTACCTGCCTCGGCCAATACTGTTGATATGGTAACTAACATTCCCAATGGACTTGATGACTATCCATCTTGCAAGGGCAGGTAATCTGCGACGAGATCATTTGACTTGAACTCCTGTTGAACTCCACTGTGTCTCCTTCACAGTGTGGTTATGTAAGATTTACTTCTCTCCTTCGCAGTGTGGTTATGTAAGATTTACTTCTCTCCTTCGCAGTGTAGTTATGCAAAATTTACTTTTCTCCTTCGCAGTGTGGTTATGCAAGATTTACTTCTCTCGTTCGCAGTGTGGCTATGCAAGATTTATCTCTCTCCTTCGCAGTGTGGTTATGTAAGATTTACTTCTCTCCTTCGCAGTGTGGTTATGCAAAATTTACTTCTGTCCTTCGCAGTGTGGTTATGCAAAATTTACTTCTCTCCTTCGCAGTGTGGTTATGTGAGATTTAATTCTCTCCGATACGACTGTTTTGGTTGATTTATTAGCTCATGGAACAAAATTATCACTCTGAAAGATTTAGCAGTGTACAGCATGGAAGTCATCCGTTGGCATCCATTACCAGCATCTCTAATGAACACAATTCAACTGTCTGCCCAGTACCCACACTTGGTGGTTTGCATGAGAGTGCTTTCTCTACCATAATACATGCGGGGCTCTTACAGTGTAGTTATGGTATCTAAATTACCACAGTATTTATGTAGGCTAGTAGTTTTTAATGCGCCAGGTATAGTTCTAGACAATTGGTTTGTTTCTACTGCTATCTTCATACATATATATTTATTTATTTATTTTTATTTATTTATTTATTTATTCAACAAAATACACATAAAGAAAAAAGTACATTCAGTATATAGTCAGACACAGTTATCAGTTATAATGGATGAAACAGGGATAGAAAATTCATATGTACAACATAAGGTATAGGATCTATGTATAATTTTGTTGAAAGGAAGTGCTCGAAGTTTGAACAACTTATTACGTAGCACTCCCTAACATTACCGACATAATTTTATAATATCACGGAAGGAAAGTTAGAAAATTGGAAAAGAAAAATCCGTAGATGCAATGTAATTACATATGAAATAACACTTAATGTCTGAATTGCATGACAGCCTATATGATTCATAACTAACATACTGGCATGATATGCTTTTATACTATTGCATCATCGTATATTAACTGGAAGAGCATTTAAAAGGCGAGGAGCAGCGGGGTAGAAAGCATGGTCACCGAAACTTACGAGTTTCATATGAGAAACGATGACGCTAAGTGAGGAATACGATCGAGTATCGAATAGAGCATACAGATGAATTTATGCAGATGGCTGAAAAGAGGTAGGAAGGAGCGATGCCGTGGATGGATTTATAAGTTAACAGAAGGATCTTGAAAGAGATTGAGATGTGACGGGTAGCCAATGGAGCAAGCGAAGAAAAGGAGTAATATGAGAGCGACGACATGTATGAGTGAGAAGTCAGGCGGCGTTATTCTGGAGTTTCTGAAGTCGGCAGAGTTCGTATGATGGAAGATTGACGTAAAGGGAGTTGAAGTTATTTTGCTTGTGATGAAAGAATGTATGTGTTTAACATAGTTCTGGAGAGAGGTAACGTGATATTGATCTGACGTTCCATAAATACACACATAGCCAGATTGGAGAACTTTGGACATCTGCTTGCGTAAAGTGAAATATTCGTCAAATATGACTCCAAGGTTATGAACTTCATCTGACAACTTGATAGTTTTGCCCTTGATAGTTACGGTGATGTCGGGAAAAGAAGAGGCAAAAAGCGAAGGGATAAGTAAAAGTTCCATTGTTGTTGGATTAATTTTGAGTTTATTTGCGGTTATCCAATCGAATATATCATCCAAGCATCAGGTAATTTTTGCACGAGAGTATCCGAGAGAATGGGGGTCTTTAGTGTTAATAGGTAGGCAAAGCTGGGTATCATTAGCATAGAAGATATGACCCAGTCTGTGATTTTAATTATGTCTCCAAGTGGAGTGGTATACATGGAGTAAAGAATTAGTCTGAACACTACCTTGAGGGACTCCGTAAGGTAGACGAGGAGCAGAATTTACGCCAAATGTTCGAACAATGTACTTTCAGTTTTAGTCCTGGATCTACGGGAGTGCATTGCCAACAATACCAAAACACCATCGAAGACGGAAATAAATATGCTCTAGTTAATTGTATCGAAGGCAGTGCTCAGATCAAGAAAAAAAAGAATGACAGAATTTCCATTATCTAGGTATTGTCTAATCCTATTTGTGATAAAATAAGGGAGGTCTCTAAGCTTAAGTTTTGTCTCTAAGTGGATTGACGAGGCCAAAGCCGAGAATTCTCATTTAAATAGTTGGTGAGTTGGTGGCAGACTGCATGTTTAAGTATCTTTGAAAAGCAGACTAAATTCGAGACAGGTAAAAATTTTACAGTAAATTGTGATTTAGATTGTATTTTTTAGCAATGGAGTAATGATTGCTGTATTCATTGCTGACGGGAATGAGAAGTTGCTGAATGAGAGGTAGATGAGTTGAACTATGTGAGACAGACATAAATGGGATATATGGGGGATAAATACAAGTAATGCCTTCATATGATAACATTATATATAATTAAATAAACTTAATATCACATTAGTAAATGTATCTATGGGGTATAGTTATATAACCGTTACAATTTATGTGGTGCCTTAAAACACCCTTCAAAGTCATCTGAAGCGACAGTTCTGGTCCCCTCACACTACTTTTACTAGTATATATGAGAGATGAGCGAACCGCCCGTGAAGACAGTACTTCCCTCGACAGAGATATTATACATATTATATTCGCGTAGAAATAGTTTAATCCTATCAACTACCTAGACTGGCGCTCACAGATAGTTAGGCTACAACTCTACATTAAGACCTATCCTGAGCCTACCACACCTGAATCATAGGGCCAACGGATGATCGTTTTAAAACTGCGTGTTGTCCGGCATAAATTCTATCAGCACCAAATTCACCAGCATGATCGACACGAATAATACGATCCAGCAATTCCTTCCTCTTTGCCCCTTTCACTGCGGTGCAAAAGGATCTTGATACAAGCCTATGCAGCAGCATTATTATTAATATTGAACAATCAACAGTAATTGAAATCTAAAAAATTGAAACTAGAACCAAAACATAGGAGGCTCCCATTGTATGAAGTTAATTGTAGAATTCTAAACCGATTTCATATTATTACATGCAGGATATAAGATAACATAACAATTATATTATAGTAGATATAATATATAAAATGAAATATCCTAAATTATATCTAAATTTTATAAACGACGTCGTATTATTGTCATAAAAAACTTTTTTATATAAATTTATTTTAAAGTATATCTTACATTTATCAATTCGTATTTTATCTGTAAACAGTATATGTCGTCTGTTAAATCTGTCTGACTAAAAAATTTAATTAAATCACTCAAAACAATCATAAAACTATTATTTCAATCAAGAAATGACGTTGATGTCTTTTAGCCGTCTTAGCAGTCAGAACAATAAGAAAGGTTTGTGGTCGAGTAAACTTTTCATCGGAACCATTCCGATGCATTGCTGGCAATGCTATAATGAATTCAATTTATCCAACAACATGGTTGAAACAATGATACAATCGATGTGAATCGAACTTACATTCACGGTGAACACTTTACTACTACACCATGCTGACTGTATGTTTTCGGTGGTCAATACGTAGCCATGAACCAGGACACTACTGAACTTTTTCTGTGATGACAAGCATGAATCAATGAATGGACGCGGTGAAAGTGCAAAATTATTTAATTATCAGGTATGTACACACATTATTTTTATGCCAATGCATTTCCTCCACTATCACAATTAATACATGAATGTATGATATTTTATTTCGATTATCTCTATAGCATTTTATTCCTAAACATTTAAAAGTTCAATGGCCAACAGGCAAGTTTCATTATGTCTTCAGGAGACATGGGATAAGGTAATTTGGAGTGATCTGAGAGATAAGGGTATAAACGTGACTTGGTTCTGGACAGACTGAGATGAAATACCCTATCATGTAAGACAGTCTCTCCCACGATAGCACGGAAATCCAACTTAAAAATGTGGATGATCCTGATGCGATTATACCGTATTATAATGATACATACGACTTGACCAAAAACTTTACTGTCAAGTAAATTCCTAGTATGCTATTCATACGTTATGCTCGGGAAAAGGCTCAGAAGACCTCATTGAGAGACAATTCGCTTGGCTTAGCATATATGGTACTTTTTTCAAATGTGTTGCTACCTTAGTATATATTTATGTGCAATATAACATTTCTTGAGTATGTTCGTAAAAGCTAGAAAAATAGAGAAAATGAACCAAATGATATACATAATACACGATGCAATATGGTAAGTAGTGATTTTTCTAAAATTTGATTACGAGAATTTTTTTAATTAAAGAATATACTATTGCCGATTTCATTTAAAATTTCAAGCACTATGCGCAAGTGGGTCATCAAGGATGTTGGTTGTGAATTAATCGTATTCATTGGCTGAAAAAATCACCATGGGTAGATGCTATAGATAATATTACATAATAGAAGGCAGCGACATGTCGTAGAAAGAGGGGTTTTAGAAAATTATAGCGATAAGTAAAGCTTTCTTTCTGAATAATTTGGGACTATTGTAATTTACACTGATATAGAGCTCCATGATTTATTATCAATTATTATCCCTTAATATAATTTTAACTAAACTATAGGCTGTCTTTGTTAAGGTCTTAGAGAAAGGGTTATTCTCAGTATGGTACTGCCGATGTTTCACGTACATGTATCACCGATGTATCATATATTTGTTAACTGCTATCTAGGGGCTATAAATAGACCGTCTCGTGACTTATTAATACAATACTACCTTTGATACTCGGATCCAGTTGCTGAATTTACTATATATGAGGAAAAACTGGTTATAAATAGATTCTAGGTAATGGTTATGGTAAAGAATTTATAATGCGCATTTTTGGTAAATACCGTCAAATGACGCAATGGATAAAAATCACTCAACATTAGCCACACTACACACATGAGATACATTACACGAAGGAACAATTATTACGGAAATGCGATTTTATACAGATGAGATTTGGCGAGCTGCTTAAATTTTGAAAAATTGGGACACGAACGTATTTCAGGAGGAAGGGCCTTGAACATCGAGGGAGCTGAATACGAAAATGATCGACCACCAAAATTCACATGTTTTGTCTTAGGGGTAATGAGTGATATTACTGATGAGTGTCTGGTTATATGGGATGGAAAATGGACATTGAGAAGATTTACTAAGTAAGATGGGGCTTTGCCGTGAAGACATTTGTGCGCTATAATTAGGGTCTTGAATATGATGCGATATTTGACTGGAAGCCATTGAAGGTGACGGAGTATAGGGGTTATGTGCAAATGCATAGGAGATCCAGATGTTATCCTAGCAGCAGAATTTTCCAGTTTTTGAAGTCTGACAAGTTCCTGTGTGGCGAGGTCATAATATGCGCGAAAATCGTCTAAAGTATTGAGAAATGTACCGTTATGGTCAGCTGGATTTCTGAATAAACCCACTGCTAGGACTAAGTGTAGTCGGCGATGTTCACCTATTGTCCTCAATGACGAGTCAAATGTTCGTAGTAAGATCATTTTGTCTCCGCCACATCGCATCCACGCCGGCGCGTGCCGAGAGCTGGCGCCCGTTCGTGCGTTTGTATCAACCGCGACATCGTCGAAGAGCCGCGGTTTTTATTCGCGCGCCCGATAATGGGGGGCGCGATTTCGTCGCCGAATGTCGGGGTATCTCGTGAATCTCACGACTCTTCGGGTTTATTAATAACCCGTGCGCGGACCGCAATTATTTAATCAGTGGGTCTACAGTCACGCTCGAGTGCACGCCAGACATATCCATCATTTCCCTCTCATCTCCTCTTCTTAATCATGCTCTGTGGTGCCAACATAATACATGTTCACTCCCCCCCCCCCCAGGCGCAGCCTCGTGCTTTACATCTATACTGCCCGATACAATAAAAACCGATACAATATAAACACGCGATGAAAAATGTGATCGTGATTAGAATCGCCTTAAATTGCATTAGTCACATTAACCATTTTCCTGCTAGATTGATTTATATGACATCTATACTCAAGGCGAAAAGGTAAGCTCCATACCATACTTTTTTTTACAGCATATGTTAAAATATGACATATATTAGTGCTAATATGCATTACTTATGCATTATTATGTCATTACTAGGCATACTTTTCGGCAAGAAATTGTGAAGCCTATGTAATTTATAATCTCACAACAGTACCATGACTTGACATGATAAATGTCTAAATATCGGGTTGCAGTCTCCCAAATCAATTTTGCTCTATGCATAAAAGTCGACTCGGTTCGTTGTTCTAACACCATATTCATTCTAGAGTGTGTATCAACGACTATGGCTCGCAGAAAAATATCGATAAGGCCAAGATGGCAAATTAAACACACTGGCATGTCTAACCGTACGATCAGTAGTGAGGTGGGCTATGATCGCCGTGTTATTGATAGACTGATCACCAAGTAAAGAGAGACTGGTGACGTAAACGATAGCGTAAGGTCCGGGAGAATCAAGAGAACAAACGAACGCGATGACAGATGCATCGGAAGACTACTCGTGCGAAGACATCGTTTTGGCAGGAGTAGCACCTTACTATCCATGTCGCAGATACACGGTCCAATCTCTACAAGAACGGTGCGCAATCGGCTGTGGAATCTCGATTATCATGCCATACAACCAGTACGAAGAATTTATCTAAACTCAGCTTCACAATCGGGCGAGAAGGGAGTGGTATATGCACCAGCAACACTGGAACTCGGGGACGTGGTGAGAGCGTTATTTCAGATGAGAGTCGCTTTCTCCATAAAAACAACCTTAAAATTCGAGTTTGGAGGCGACGTAGAGCAGCTTTTGCATAAAGGAACATCAGTCAAGAGGTTTCGTTTGGCGGAGGGCCCATAATGATCTGGGGTTGCATGTCCTATGACTGTAAGTTAGACATTCAGGCAATTGGAAGAACACTAACTGGACAAAGATACCGCAACGAGATCCTCGAAAGCATAGTGGTGCCACATTTCGATGGCCATGCGCTTAATTCACGCTCAGTTTTATGGATGACAATGCAAGACCCTACAGATCTCGCGCAGTTATCAAATTTCTGCGGGACAACGCCATCACCACTCGACCGTGGCCAACTAGAAGTCCCGATCACAATCCCATTAAGCACATCTGGGATATGATTGGTCGAAATCCATATGAATTAGAGACCGCACTACACGAGGAGTGGTGTAGGGTACCCATGGCAGAGATTCAGCACCTAATCTCCAGGGTGAGAAGGGTTCTTGTCGTCCCGCATGCTCGTGGCAGTTACTCGAAATGCTGACATTAATGCCATTAATGGACATTTTCATGGACATTGGGTCGTATCTGAACATTTTTGTGAATAATTTGGAATATCCACATTAGGTACCCAGAAAGTTTGAAAACCGTCGATCTCACTCAATAATGATATATTTTTGGATGTGAAAATTACGTATTGTTATTAATATGCCACATAACCCCCTGTATTTGCGTGATTTCATAGGTGTAATCAATACCTCAAATGCATAATATCATAATGCAAATCATGTTACTATAATGTGACATTTTACACAATAGGTGCAGTGAAATATAGGGTAGGGCTTTACTTTTTTCCCCACGTATGTTTTATAAGACTGGTTTTGTGTTCAGCGCAAACGAGGGCTAATAAATCCATTTGTTCATTGTGAAGCGATGAATTATTCATTTCAACTCTTCTGCGCTAATTCACTGTTGTAAACATTCATTGTAAACCACATTTGAGATTCTAATAGTCTTTAGCTGATACCTGCGGTCTTTAAATCTTATACTTTACCTTGTTGTCAACAAATTAGCTAGTTCTTATAAAACTTCTTCTCCTAAATCTATTTTTTATACTATTTTATTCATGGAATGCCGAGTTCGATTTTGAACCGTATTCCTTGTGTTTTCTAGCTAATCATAGCAACCATAAATTTGTAAAGTGTCTTTGA
>WURV02155098.1:0-16619 GCA_011762755.2 Epimenia babai
AATACGGTTCAAAATCGAACTCGGTATACCATGAATAAATCGAAAGTAAAAAAGGCATATACAGTAAGATCACATATAGAGAAAATATAACCAAAATATTACAGCAGAGATCGCGTTATTTGCAGTGTCAGACATATAAAAAACGCTTTAATACCATGTTAAATATCACACGAAAAACATAAAATATAAGGAAAATTACATAGTATTGCACTGTAAAATTACCGACTGTCGACTTAGCAAGAAACAGTAGAAAAAAGGAATGTTTTAAGTTTGCATTTAAAGGTATTTAGCTCTGTACATTGTCTAATGTGTGGCGAAAGAGAATTAAAAAGTATGGGTGAAGCGACTGCAAAGGCCAGGAATCGTCAAATCAATACCACAATACGCTTATCGAATTTACAAATACCAACTTTTATATGACTTCTGTCGATATTTCAGCAAGAAAATTTTTTCTTTTTTAATGTATATGCGCTGAATAGCTGCCAAAACATTTCATTGTGAACCGCATCCGAGAGCCTTTATTGGCTGATACTTGCGGTCTATAAATGTTGTACTTGACCTTTTATCCTTAACGTGGAAGACTGGGGAACATTACTGGTAATGGCGGCGTCGGGAGAACCGCCCTTCCGCCTCCATGCCTCCCCATGCACTTACGCACTTCCGTACTCAACATTCCCCACGCGCTTTGTTGCATGCCGACCCCGTGCACCAAGGGTCACTCTCACATGTTGTCTATATATTAAATTACAGAGCTAACTACACCACAGTTACATCACTGCCGTCTATAATCAATATAAACAAAAATCAATGAATAATAATTAATATCCCGCTTAAATTTTATATTCTATTGTCAATAACGGCGATGGAAAAATAAAAAATATCTTATATATACGTATTCAATCTTAGTGTCCGGATCCTAATATAGTTAAAAACGTTCTTTAAGTACGTACCGACATTGGCGTCCACATTAGCTGAACGCTAAGCCTTCATGTACCCAAACATCGGCGACCAACGACAGAACGACAGTGTCCGTCTCGCGACAATGTAGCCGTTTCGACTAGACACCGCCAGGCGATAGATTGAACAATACTCGCGAAAATGTTGTATCGCCTGCAGACGGTATCGACTCAACGACGGCCTCGTATCACGCGCGAGTCAACCGCAAGGGGAAGCAACCAATGAGGAGAGCTTCGACCCTCGCTAATCGATGTGCCGCTTATTTCGCATCATACCACGTTTTTGGATGCGTCAGATCGTTTATAACATCGGTGCTCGTTTCTGGGTGTAGGCGACAGACGATATAGACTCTAGATCCTAGATCAAAGCAGAGTTACGTAATGCGTTAGAGAATGAAATAATGATCGCATTAAACTTGATTGAAGTGTATTTATTAGCCCTGCTGACGAACACATTTTGCGTCAATAAAATCGCTGGTCTATAAAGTGAAATATTCGATTGAGGTGTACTTTATTACCCTAACTGGAAAATACACTTAACTCGAGTAAACGAGTAAAAATCCGAACAGCCTGTGCCCGTCAAGTAATGTTTAATCTACTTGTGAACCGATTATTATTTATAAATTATATTCAAATGCGCGGTTACACACAGGTATATGTAAAATAATGTTAAGTAAACGTAACGAAAAAAATACTGACAAATAAAATTGTTGGTAAATGGTCCGAAATTGCGGGTTCGAAACCGCGCACACCGATCGACTTTTACGTGATGGTCTTCTGCAAGCCATTTATCCCCGATTAGAGAAGGTAGACGCATCTCTAAAACGGGAGAATGCTTGATATCACCGATATACCAGCGTGGAAGGTATTGTAGTTCCGCTGAATAGCTGCCCAAAACCGCATTTGGGAATCTTTTTTGCCAGTAGTTGCGCTTTAGAAAAGTACTTAACCGTTTTCTGATAAATTTCTAGTGCCGCACTATCTGAAAATGATTTTACGTACAAAAAAAAATGATATGGGTACGCGGTCTCATGGAGCCCCGTTTGGTGTATTCGACGAATGTTTTATTTTTTATATACATATCGCCGACTAAAGCAGAAATACGATTGGTCAATATAAGACGTATGCGCCATTCACTGACATCTCAAAAGAAATGATGATTCGTATAGGGAAGTTATGCTGTGTTCAACGTTACATTTAGTCGTCATTTATTGACGCGTTTCGTCCGCTAGACGACCGTGTAATAACATCCAATTTATCCGCAGGAAACCTGTCAGTCGTCATGTACGTCGTTTATTTTTTATGCCGCGGGACGTTATTATATCGTTTATGTTTTGATGAATATTCTCGGTGAGCCGGATCGCTGGCGGATCGATCGACTTCCGACACAAACTTCCTTTTTTCGTAGCGAAGATGAGAGACCGAGGGCTTTAGAAAATTGACTTATGCTGATAATGTGTGCGTTTGTAGCCGCTGGATGAAGTTTGTTCAGTTACAAGTCTAGTGTAGCTGATCTCTGATCACGATGTAATGGTTTGAACAATCTGATACGTTGGGTTTTGGGACATCCTGACCAAAAGCACTTCGACCAGTTGGATCATCGGGGATATAGGTTTTTTCCTGTGCATTTCCCTCCAGCTATTTATAGAACCACATTGGCTTTATCTAATTACTATTGCATATGTATGGAAACACCGCAAAAATCAGCCAATCAATTTATAGTTCGTCATCATGCTTGTTAAATATATCTGTGTATATGGCTGGCTATGATATACGGCCTTGAAACATCAGTGGTTCTAAAAAACGGTGTTAAATCCCTAAATGCACAGGAATAAACTCGTCCCTGTAGCTCAGTTAGTAGAGCGCCAGAACGGTTATCTAGGGATCGTGGGTTCGTGTCCCATCAGGGGTATAGGTTTTTTGCTGTGCATTTCTCTCCAGTTGGATCGAGAAGTTCGGTTTCTCGCCGATCTTTAACCAGGACGTAACGGTTAAAATAATTGAACGCATTTAGTCCAGTTATGTCGCTAGTATCTGATTAGAAATAAATAAGAAGTTAAATTATCGTAACTTTGACTTATCAAATGAAACTAGATCGTTTACATAGTCGATTACAGCTGACGATAATGGCTTCACAAACGTTCGCATGAATATACTTCCAGAGGTCCTCAGTTACACGTTTCGCCTCGCAACCTCTCGCTGAAGCCTAGAGCCGCATTATCGCCCTTTATGGATTCCAGGCACAAGAAAGTGTGAGCCACTCAGAAGTGACCCACTAACACGCCCGCACACCTCTTCAATAATTTGTACTCGTGGCATATTTTGGCGACATTAAGATAGCTGAAAGTAAACTTATCGAAAGTGTCTTTGATAGCCATGTGTTAAAAGGGCACTATAAATCAATAACATTTCATTTCATTTCATATCGTAGATTGAATAGATTGAATACTATAATACGTGAATTATTGGTTGTTCATGAAACTTTCTTTAAACAAACCACTGTGATGCAAAATATTTTTTATCATATATGGAACCTTTTAATAAGGAATCCATATTTGGGGCGCAAGATTTAATGGCCCTAGGCCTAAGTCGATGTCAGCCCATAAGATCAACCCACTAATCGGGTCACATGCCGCTTTGAAGTAATATCCATCCAGACAAGTGTCGCAGTACTGTCATTACGACGTTGTTCCAGAACGTTCTGGATTGATCTAGCTAGTGGCGTTTTCGTCGCCTTAAACCCCGTGCTATCAGCAGAGTCTGGGTAACTTCAAAGGGTTATGTTACGGCCTAGTCAATCTGGCGTAACTGTGTTTCATAGTAAAACCACCGGCATGAACGAACAAAGATCGTCTGTGTCCAGACGCTGTTGTTTTCACTGCAGTGGTCCTCGCCCTGATCGAGGCTAATCCGTTCACTGTGTTAACCACGGTATACATGGCCTCGATCACTACGCAATGATTGCCTTGGTAATCAATCTATCGTTATCGAACAGCATAATTTATCATTTATAACGAGAAGTCTGGCTTTTAATCAAACTTATCGATCTTAAAACATATTCCAAAAATGTATAGTACTATAAAAAACACTGGTGTGACCAGGTTCATACACTCTAGCTTCATACACTCTGGCTTCATACACTCTGGCTTTATACGCCCTGGCTTCATACGCCCTAGCTTCGTACGCCCTAGCTTCGTACGCCCTAGCTTCGTACGCCCTAGCTTCGTACCCTCTAGCTTCATACGCCCTAGCTTCATACGCCCTAGCGTCATACGCCCTAGCTTCATACGCCCTAGCTTCATACGCCCTAGCTTCATACGCCCTAGCTTCATACGCCCTAGCTTCATACGCCCCAGCTTCATACGCCCCAGCTTCATACGCCCTAGCTTCATACGCCCCAGCTTCATACCCTCTAGCTTCATACGCCCCAGCTTCATACCCTCTAGCTTCATACGCTCTAGCTTTATACCCTCTTAGCTTCATACCCTCTAGCTTCATACCCTCTAGCTTCATACCCTCTAGCTTCATACCCTCTAGCTTTATACGCCCTAGCTTCTGACGCCCTAGCTTCATACTCCTTAGCTTCATACGCCCCAGCTTCATACGCCCTAGCTTCATACGCTCTAGCTTCATACCCTCTAGCTTCATACCCTCTAGCTTCATACCCTCTAGCTTCATACCCTCTAGCTTCATACACTCTAGCTTCATACGCTCTAGCTTCATACGCCCTAGCTTCATACGCTCTAGCTTCATACCCTCTAGCTTCATACCCTCTAGCTTCATACCCTCTTAGCTTCATACCCTCTAGCTTCATACCCTCTAGCTCCATACCCTCTAGCTCCATACCCTCTAGCTTCATACGCTCTAGCTTCATACGCTCTAGCTTCATACCCTCTAGCTTCATACCCTCTGGCTTCATACGCTCTAGCTTCATACGCTCTAGCTTCATACAGTCAAGCATTATACACTCCAGCTTCATACGCTCTAGCTTCATACCCTCTAGCTTCATACGCTCTAGCTTCATACCCTCTAGCTTCATACGCTCTAGCTTCATACGCTTTAGCTTCATACGCTCTAGCTTCATACACTCTAGCTTCAGATACTCTACAGTCATAACTCTTGGTTCACATACACTCGATTTATACACTATGTTCAGACACTCTACTTTCACAGTCTAGGATCATATGCTCTAGGATCATATGCTCTAGGTTCATATGCGCCCTCACCATCTACCATGATTCACTATTCATATATCTACAAAACTACAAGTATTTCTCTGTTGCTAGGCGACGTGAGATAAACATGATGAGGACATCCGCAAAAGTTCCAAGGGTTTCCGCACGGACGGGTTGCGAGTTTTAAAGAAACGCCAGTAGGCTCAATAAGGAGCGGCCCTGCAAAGGAATAAAAATCAATAATCTAATACGTATATGAAGTAAGAAAATCCTCTCAGCTAGCAAACTCCTCCTAGGGCTAGGAGATGGCCCAACATAACCACATAGTCCATATATATTTTGAAACTACATGACGTTAGGGATCTGAGTAATCCATGTTTGAATAATGGAACGTTTTAAAAACCATGTGAAAAATATACTATATTGTACATAGAATTACCTCCCCTCACAATCACATTCATCAACACCTAACTCTGAACAATGGCAACTGTTTTAACGGACTTTTTAAGACAAAAAAATTTTGTTGATCATAACAAAATAAACAGATAAACTTATGAAGTCGTATTTTGGCGAAATGGATTTTTACGAAGAAAATTAGAGGAAAAAGAATATAAATGAATAATAATTCACACTCACCGATAAACACAGACTCACTGATAAACACAGACTCACTGATAAACACAGACTCACTGATAAACACACACTCACCAATAAACACAGACTCACTGATAAACACAGACTCACTGATAAACACAGACTCACTGATAAACACAGACTCGCCGATAAACACACACTCGCCGATAAACACACACTCGCCGATAAACACAGACTCACTGATAAACACACACTCACCAATAAACACAGACTCACTGATAAACACAGACTCGCTGATAAACACAGACTCACTGATAAACACAGACTCACTGATATACACAGACTCACTGATAAACACACCCTCACCCATAAACACAGACTCACCGATAAACACGGACTCACAGATAAACACAT
Source organism: Epimenia babai (assembly GCA_011762755.2). Taxonomy (NCBI): domain Eukaryota; kingdom Metazoa; phylum Mollusca; class Solenogastres; order Cavibelonia; family Epimeniidae; genus Epimenia; species Epimenia babai. The sequence continues at coordinate 6,140 of WURV02155098.1, forward strand.
ACTCACTGATAAACACAGACTCACTGATAAACACAGACTCACCGATAAACACACTCACCAATAAACACACACTCACTGATAAACACAGACTCGCCGATAAACACACACTCACCAATAAACACAGACTCACTGATAAACACAGACTCACTAATAAACACAGACTCACTGATATACACAGACTCACTGATATACACAGCCTCACCAATAAACACACACTCACCGATAAACACAGCCTCACCGATAAACACACACTCACCGATATACACACACTCACCGATAAACAACAACTCACTGACAAAGACTCACCGAGCAAATGTGATGACTGATATGACTGCAAATATGGCCTCCAATCCGATAAAAGCAATTTGTATCGATGCCAGAATAACGTCCACTTTCAGCACATACGTCTGCCACAGTAGCAGAAAGAGCACCCCAAAAAGGGAAGGAACACTGATGACAAGAGAGATAATCACCCCGTCTATTCTCTCTGTTAGGTTACCCTTACGACCTGCAAAATGCAAGATGTCTCCATGGTTACTTATACGATGGTTTCCGTGGTAACTTATAAAATGGTTTCCGTGGTTACTCATACAATGGTTTCCGTGGTTACTTATACAATGGTTTCCATGGTTACTTATACAATAGTTTCCGTGGTTACTTATATGATGGTTTCCGGGATTACTTATACAATGGTTTCCGTGGATACTTATACGATGGTTTCCGTGGTTACTTATACGATGGTTTCCGTGGTTACTTACTAAGTGCGTGACATGATTAGGCCGTCTGCTGACATTTGAAAAAAGTGACAACATGAGGTATTGGAGCTACTTTATAAGGTAGTAAATATCTCACGCACAATACGTATTGCCTTTTTAAATCCATATCGAATATGGAAGAGAAAAATAACCCGACTGAACAGAAACCTTTCATGATATTCCAGCATGAAAATCTTGCCTATTTCGCGTGGTAGATGCACAGAAAGAGAATCCATGATTAACATAGAGTCTAACAATCACTTGCGTGACACCCGAGATTCTACCCACTTAACCTTCCGACTTCCATGACGACTTTCATTCAACACCTTCACTCAACATCTTCACTCAACACTTCCGCTCAACACTTTTGTCCAACACTTTTCATCAACACTTTACTTTTGCTCAAGACTTTACTTTCATTCAACGCGTTCACTCAATACTTTCGCTCAATGCTTTTACTCAACACTTTCGCCCAACACTTTTCATCAATACTTTACTTTTGCTCAACACTGCACTTTCAATCAACACTTTCGCTTAACACTTTTGCTCAACACTTCCAACCAACACTTGTGATCAACACTTGACTCTTGCTCAACACTTTACTTTTATTCAAAACTTTTGCTCAACAGTTTACTTTCGCTCAACACTTTTGTTAATTTTATGCGTATACTACGGGTCAACATATCAGCTATATCCTGCTATATCTGCAGCGTCTGTGCTGTGAAACCACCAACAAATGTACGAATAATTTTTCCATATTACCTACCGAAGAAAAGGCGAATTGCTTCGGCGATAGCCAAGAAAAACAGAAGGATAATCTCCCCTGCCAGGACACCGCGGGCATAGGGCAAGGTTTCATCTGAAATACATTCAACGTGGTTGAATCTGTAACATTACCGTAAAGTACCTAATTTTTGTGAGAAAATTAGGATTAACATTAGCAACAGTATAAGAGTAATAGTACGGTAAAGTAAAGTAAAACATTTATAGACCGCAAGTTTCAGCCAATGAAAGCTCTCAGATGCGGTTTACAATGAAATTTTTTGGGCAGCTATTAAGCGCATATACAATACCCTCGATACTGACATATCACCCCGTCAAGGATAATATCGAGCATCTACCCATTTTGGAGACAGGTTCACTCCAACAATCTGGAATAAATGACTTGCTGAGGGTCATCGCAGAAAAGTCAACCGGCGCCTGCTTTCAAACCCGCAACCTTTCGGTTACGAGACGGGTGTTTCTACCACTCAACTGATTGCTTCCCCTATTAAGCGGTATGACATTATATCTTTATATATCGTACATCGCAAGTAAAACGCGACATTTTTAACCCGCACGTACCATCTGGTAAAGGCTCTCGGACGCGGGTTACAATGACAAATTTATAGGAGCTATTTAGTGCAAATACAATACCTTTTACGCTCGCATGCTATGTACTTACTTTTAAAGATAAAGCTGAGTATCTGTGTGACAAAAAAGAATGCGAAGTAATAATAGTTGAGGTACAGCAGAATCTGGTAGGGGAGAGACGATCGCTGGGAATAGATCAAGGTTCGTAACTAACTCCAATACTATTCATATACATTTCCTGCAGAATGGAACAAACTGAAACCTTATTTACCAAAAATCATTATCTTATGAAAGTTTCTATAGAAAGTGAAAAAAAAATTACAAATCATGCTACTAGTAAATCTCGAAATAACCACATACTTGCTATAACAAAGTCTCTCCCTGAATCACATAATAATTATAAGGTAGCACTGGCTAACAGTTAATTTTTACTACATTTTCATGTTTCTCGTAATAATATACATCGATTGCATGAACTATATCGATACCCAGACACTACCTACAGTCGTATGCAAACATTTATCATCTTGCAATCACTAATTGATTTAATTCGTCAAATTGTGAGGACAATGGAGTCTCCCATTGCTGAGTTCTACTGTACATAACGATGAGACATAATAATGTGTAGATAGTCCTGGACCCCAGTCACCATACACTAGACACAAAGGATACAATGACTTGGACTTTTCCTGAAACACGGATAAAATGAATGTGATTATCATAGTATAAAATGCACCTAATGGTCACAAAGAACCATTAGGATGAATTAGAATCCATTGCATGTGTATGGCAATTAGTGATATTACAGAAAATAACAATTACCTCACATAAGTCGTGTCAACAACAATATTAGGGATAATATGAATATTATATTGATCTACATTCATTTTCAATTTAATAAGTATAAAATCAACATTAACGTAGGTTTTCTCTCATTACGACAAAATCTTTTCCTCTAAAAAGTGTACAGTCACTTGATGAAATGATTTTATATAATGCTTCATTAATTAAAATAAATTGTGATCAACGGAAGACCTGAAAGAATAAAGTAATTCTGTGTCTTTAGATTTCCGCTCGGTGCTATTGGAAAAAACCACACAACGCCAACCAAACACTGCGCTAACTAAATTATACCACAGCCCCAAATAGTGTATTTACACCAGTCGCTTTACCTCGATTCGAATTACTTGTCGAAGCTAACTGTCCAGTAGCCATTTTGTAAACAAAATTGCAGTTGCTAAGGTGTTTCCGGGGGAAGAAGATAGGGATGGATATTTGTTATATATTTTTAGCAATGTATTTTTTTCATCAGTTACAAGGTCTTTCTCTTTCAATCGGGCATCATGACGTTCTTTGCAATGAAAAACTATGATGAAAAAACTTGGAGGAAGTGTAGCGGAGGATGTCGTAATATCACAAAAAATTTATTTTTTTTTCGATTTGTCTTGAAAAGCCCAAGGTCCTTAGTGAAATGTCAGGGAATACCCGGAAAGATAAAAAGAGAACACTCGTTACTCCATGGTCAAAAACGTAATATTTTACCATATCAATTCGCCCACTTCGCCCTGGGCAATGTTTCATTGTTACATTATTTACACCATATTGCTCAATTTGTGGTCGGTCTAAGGCCAGCAAGGGGTGGCTACATTGGATTTGTACCTACAAAACACACAAATGGCAGTGTTCCTTCACTAATATATTCATCGTTATAATTTTCACCGTTGACTACCATTTAGCACAAGTTTAATATTAGTTATGATTAACTTTTAGATATATGTGTATCGCGTATTCAACCGAATTGCCAGCGAGATGTTAATATATAATGATATTAGGATCACCCGTACGACGGCAACTCAAACTTTATAAGACAAGAGAATGTTACCTAATTATATTTCTTTTTTCAACGTGTTGAAGTAGTTATGGGAATCGATTTCCGGATCCGGAAGAAGTTTGACAGCTCTTTGATGACGTAAACAAACACACGACGGCATTAAACTTATAAAACATCGAAAAAGATTTATTTCTATCAAAATGGCGCTTCAGGCTCCGCAGCCAACTGTCCACAAGGGAATTGTGAAACAGGTTGGTCCGGGTACATTGATATCCCATTCAATTTTCAAGGGATTGTAAGTCGAATATTAGTACATATGGTGAGTTCCCAATAAGTCCTTTAAATCCGTGGCAATACTTTAACAGCGAAAATATATTGAATGATACTTTCTGGCGATTTTCTCTCTTTATATCTCACATATTTCAATGAAATTTTTAGTTTTTACTGTGTAGTCTGCGTTAATTTACCAAGGTACTCTCCGGCGATGCAGTAGTGATAAGAGGTCAGCCGAGAGGAGGGCCACCGGAAGAGAGGACCATCTGTCTCTCAAACATTTCGTCACCCAGATTGGCGAGGAGAGCCAACCCGCAGTTTGAGGCATCGCAAGAAACCAAAGATGAGGTACTTGGTCGGGGAAAATAAACATTTTTTTGTGTTATTCACTGGAATATTTTTTAAGTATAAGGGTGGGTAGCCGTGTTAGTCTAGTTGATCACCTGATGAAGCATAGTGTTTATGCGAAAGCTTGTGATCAGTAAACCAGTTAGTCTATATAAAAGGTGTTGCCCTTTATCTAATGGAATATTTTTGGCCACATTGCATTTTATAAAAAGTGTAGAATGCCCGATGATACGCTCCTTGAACAGCAAGCCCCAGACATATTACCCCACTTTTCAATTCAACACAATTCAACACCGGTGGAGGTATGCTCTCAAGGTCATCCCTCACAATTTTAGAGTCCGGCAAAGACTGATCAGAAGTCCGAAACGGAAAATGGAACATTTTTGCAGCAAGATTCGTGATGAGTAAAAAAACTTGCACATATCATGTGTACTTCATTAGCTGCTAGCAGAGTTTCCAATGTCGGGATCTCAAAATCCCGGGATCTCAGCCAATAATAATGATATCGTAATCCCAGGATTGTGGCTTGATATCGAGATCAAATTATCGTCATCAAAATACATTAAAGAGTTAAATGAATATCGGGTGACTAAACATGAAACAGAGGACTTTCGATAATTGAGATGCATCATAAATTAGTTTTTTCTTATGAGGATATAAGAAATAATGAGGAAAACAGAAGAAAACAGAATATCCAATCGATATCATAGCTCTATCACAGTTTACGTATTTGAATATTTGAGTGACGTTAATGGGGTAGCCAATGTGGTTCTTTGAATAGCTGGAGAGAGGCACAGAAAAAAACCTATCCTTCTCATGGGCCTCAAACCCACGACCTCCATATATATTTGAGATTTTGCTCAGTATTTCTGTGTGAAAATTTTTCAAAGATAAACTGTTGCTCTGTATTTGTTAAAAACATGTCCCTGACATTGACCTCACTTTGACCTTAATTTAAGCCTCAACTTTGACCTTAATTTATGCCTAAACTTTGACCTTGATTTACGCCTCAACTTTGACCTTAATTTATGCCTCAACTTGACCTTAATTTGTGCCTCAACTTAACCTCCATTTATGCCTCAGCTTTAACCTTAATTTAAGCCTCAACTTTGACCTTAATGTATACATCAACTTTAACCTTAATTTATGCCTCAACTTTAACCTTAATTTTTGCCTCAACTTCAACCTTTATTTATGCCTCAACATGACCTTAATTTATGCCTCAACTTTGACCTCAATGTATGCCTCGATTTGGACCTTAATTTATGCCTCAACTTTAACCTTAATTTTTGCCTCAACTTTAACCTTAATTTATGCTTCAACATGACCTTAATTTATGCCTCAACTTTGACCTGAGTTTATGCCTCCATTTTGGCTCCAATTTTTGGCGTGACTTCAACCTCATCTCGGACCAACATTGCTTATTCTAAAAGTTGACCTTGATTTTGACCTTGATTTTGTAGCCGTGGGCGTGGGAGGCTCGAGAATTCGTCAGGAAAAAATGCATCGGTAAAGAGGTGATCTTCACGATAGAGTACAAAGTGCCTGGAACCGGGCGGGAGTACGGCTGCATATATCTGGGAAAAGGTACGTGAAAATCCCCTTCAAGGGCAGGTAATAAACCGGTATTGATCACGGCGTGTATGCCAGGTATCCGCACAGCGCATGTCTGTGCACACGTTGCTTGAGACTTGTTGGATCGAATGATAAAGGAATGCGTTGCTCATTTTTGAGGGTGTGTCAAACCTTATGAAAGGAAATGAAATTTATTTGTTGAAAGTGGACTTATTAGCAGAGCTGTCAAACATTATTTATATGAAACAATAGCCTAATGGTTTAAGACTATAATGCAATGGTAATTGGAATAGCCAATGTGGTTCTATAAATAGCTGGAGAGAAATGCACAGGAAAAAACCTATACCCCTGATGGGACTCGAACCCACGACCCCCAGATAACCGGTCTGGTGGTCTACCAACTGAGCTACAGGGACGAGATTATTCCTGTGCATTGTTTTGTTTGCTATGCATTTAGAAGAAATATCTCTAAGTTCAGCAAGACGAGTGATAAACAGCGTTTAGACGCAGAAAATAGACATAAAAATATCGATAAGCAAAACAATTTTGCCCATGTGACTATAGAGGCACACCTCCTCCCGCACATTTCGGTATTTGATGTCCTTTTAAGAATACACCGGTAAGTCTACATAAAGCGATATACACATATTTAAATAAGCAATGATCGACTATATAAATAGAATAAGGGAATTGCGGAGTGTGAAATATTGACGTAACATTCTCGAGAGTGGCCATAGTGGATCACAAATAACAGGGAAGAAATGTCCGGAAAAAACCTTGCCACCTACAACGTGTTCTCTAAAAGGTTTCAAATACCACGCGAAATGCCTGGGAGGAAGCTTGCCTTTGTAGCTCGGTTGCCCCAGCACCAGACTGGTATCTGGAGGTCGTGGGTTCAAGACCCACCAAAGGTCATGCATATGCATATTTATATTCATGTGATTGGAGTAACGACTTTAATTTATTAAGAACGGTTTCACCTTAACATTACGAGATTGTATTTATCCGCAAATATACACCGCAATTTTATAAATACACCATTGAGTGATTCTATGACAGGAGTTCTCAACCATTTTTTTCTGTGGGAGGCGTGTCACATGTCACTGACTCGCGTACTCAGGATTGCGCTAACACATTTAATGTTGAAAGTTCATAAATGGAAACAACGTATGTCCAATAATATTTTACAAATCTGGGTTATATGTTGTTGCTGAAGAAGTTAGCTTCAATTATAGTGAGGATAATAATAATAATAATGAATAAGTAGCCGTATTAGTCTTGTAAAGTAAGGGAAAATGAGGTAACACCATTTGATAAGCCTGAAGAAGCATATTACATATATGCGAAAGCTTGTTTACAAATAAAGTCAATTAGTCTCAAAAGGTGTTACCTCATTTTCTCTTAATAATAATAATAATTGGGTTTAAAAGCACTAAAATCAGGTTACAAACCTCTCAGTCGTGCTGTAGAGTAAAAAACTAAAAATAAGCTGTATTGAATAAGTTTTGAGCCTAGATTTAAATAGAGAAAATTAATCTAATGATCTGAGTGCTAATGGTAAACTGTTCCAAAGTTTTGGACCAAGACTAGAGCAGGAGCGGCAATCAGGGGACATGAGACGGCAGCGGTATATGCAGGCAAGATGTCGGTCATGCGATCGGAGCGGTCTCGACGGTGTGTAGTATGATACGAGACTATTGATATATCGCGGCGCAGTGCGGTGAAGAGCTCTGTACATAACTACAATAACGACTGAATTCAACACGGAGATGTATCGGTAACCAGTGGAGTTCCTCAAGGAGCGGCGTGATCCGGCAGTATTTAGAGCGGCACATTTTTACACGACATGCCATATTCTGCACCCGTTTAAGGTGATTCAACAATTTTTCCGAACAACCGGACAGAAGGCTGTTACAATGATCTAGCCGTGAGGGTATCAGCAAATGAACGAGTGCAGCGGCGATGTCATGTGAAAGGAAAGGGCACATACGACGAATATAGCCAAGCTGACAGAAACACCGTTTGCAAATGTCAGTGATGATACTGAAGTGATAGATGGTTATCAAACACGATTCAAAGATTCGTCACAAATGGAATAGCTACAACTTTCCTCGTGCCGATGGCAATTGGACACGATGGCGGAGAGATGTGTGCACAATGAATCCGCATAAATTGTGTTTTATCTTCATTAAAATTGAGATCGATAAGAGGATATTACCATAGTGTACGTCTGCAGTCGACCATCGTCTTTTGGCACGAATCACTCAGTTCAGGCAGAAATACTAAATAGTTTGGTAGTTTGTTAAAAATAAGCTAATAAAACAAGGTACGGTAATCATTGTGTATGCCATTTTGATGCTTTATAACGCTCGTCTATGTGGTTAATACGATAAACGTATTAGCATCGGTTACAAGGGGCAGGGAAAAAACAGCGTGGTGAAAAACCCATCGAGCCTGGGCATACAGTTGACCCTCGTCTATTCATGCCACTAGTTTGAAACGCCTTCGAACAGACTACGTATGTTGTACAATCCGCTAACTCTCTGATAAGTGATGATTTGTTACAATGCGATGATGAGATAGCCGAGATCTAAGCTTCATAGAGGCCGTCCTGTGAGCGTCTGAAACAGAGTCCCATTATCTAGCCACACTGCAGCAGGGCTACCCAGACCCCCGAGTCGCTATTTGCCAGAAAAATGCCACAGATGGTATGCCACAGATTGGCTCGAGCTGTAGTTGATTCAAGGTCTTCTGGATTCAAGTCCAATGACCTAACCAAGACGCATGACCTGTGAAGTACACTTGTTGACATAAAACTGTGTTAATAATTTGCCATTATACTAAGTCATTCAGATGTTACCTTTACTTGTTGAATTATTTTATATGGCTAATGCAACGAACCACATCTGTTTGATTTGCTACCAGCGATTTATAGAACTTGACACACCGCAAATCTTGACGTGTAATAGGCTCGATAAGTTTTAACTCATTGTTATGGCGAAGATTGCGGCAGGTTAAGAACTCCTGGTCAGATGAGATACCTGTTTGTATGGCATGATGATATATTTTAAAGTGTTTTGTTATTGTCAGTGCTTTACCGCACCAGCCTGGGGGTTTCCCACGAGCTAAGCGATAAGTAACCACACGAGAAACAGTATCGCGACCCACAGAAACATTTTGGACAAAAACTGTTCTTCCGCGTGCTGAGGCGTGCCGGGTGTAGCTGCAATTGCCGGGTCACATGATCGTTACGCGACAAACGAAATATATATGATTGACATGTATTGATTTACCTGGCAGCCACTCAGATACATTTCATTGATAAAAAGTCTGAATCTCAACAAAATCAGTAAAATTTGGTAGTAAATTTACATGATAGAGGAGCCGGTAGGAGTAAGAAGTTCAAATTACAAAAACTTACGGCAATAGATGCTCGACCTTTTTTAGCTGACGAACATTTCACTGATTCATACGGTATAAAAATCCATTCCATGTTTTAATAAAATACTTCAAAATCAATGTAGTAGTTACATTATGTCCATATATGCTGATGTACATGATCACTGACTTAAGGTTCAGTATTATGATTCGTTATTCCGAATTATAATAAATTCACAAAGGATATATATATATTCTAAGAGGCAGCCAGTGGTCCTGGATTGAAGGAAAGTCTACTGTCATCATTAAGATATGTTTTCGGACGTTAAACATTTGCATGCACGATTGTCATTCAAGCTGCCATAGTAATAAACACAGTAGCATCTTTTAATCTAATAAAGTCCTGAATTAACCCTTTCTAAACAAAATAATGTATTTTCAATGGATTTTAAAATTCTGTTTAAAAATCATGGTTTATTACTATCCTTTCTTATTATATACTGTTGTAGGCATCATCTTGTCACAATGACTGAGGGATGATACGGCACTTGAAATAAAATTAAATTGTTGTTGATTGTGATATTACCGCATTTATTTGACAGGCAATGTTTGGCGATATTACAAAAAAACTTATGTAGCGCTAACATTTTGGTGAATACTTACGCGCTTGTGGTCGGCCATCGTTCACGTTGAAGGTGGATGTGAAGAGTCCAAAAGGAAATGCTCCAATACCAAATGACATTTGAAAACCACCATCGCCAAAGCCAAATCCAGGAAACCCCTGGAACTATCATCCAGGTAAGACAGTTACTCTACATTAACAGTGAATTGATTTGGAAAAATGATTCGGTTTCAAAAGTTGGGAAAACATATTAAAGAATAGATACAGTTCGTCTCTCTATGGCTCAGTGGGGAACGGCTGCGCCAGCACATCGCGCGGACTCGGTTCGCGCCCGGGCAGACTTTT